>CM068831.1:94816510-95016510 GCA_028554795.2 Sinohyriopsis cumingii
GTCTTTCTGAGTGAACACGCAATTTCCGGAGACAAAAATGGTGAAATCTCTTCGCGTTTCCGGTTCTGCATAAAACATTTTATGAACTTGATGCATTGTAATTTATAGAAATCGATTGAAACCTTATGTGTTGGAACAAAATAATACACTGAAACATGTTCTAGGGATCAATGTATAAACCATGTTAGTCTATATTTGTTAAGATTTTTGTGTCCTGTTCTGTGTAAGAGATATAATTCGGATCTGTAATTATATTGTTGTTGGAGATCTGGTCACATCTGCAAGCATATTGAATCCTGATCTCAATGACCTACAATAGTAGTTTAAAAATAGCATATCATATTTAATCTAAGTAATACCAAATCAATGCTAGTCTCTAGAATGTGAACAAATTATTTGGTCTAAATTTATACCAGAAACATGTTTTAATTTCAGTGATTTGTAATGTATATTTTAGTTTTCATTTAGGAATTAACATTTTCATCATGTTCAGGGCTGCAAACAGGGTAGGAAAACTATGACAAAATTCCCGGGGCCCACAACTGTCACAGGACCCACCATCGTCACAGTTTGTAATTCACAGTTGCATACTCTAAGCTTTCATAGGGCCCACAAATCCTGTCCGCAGCCCTGTCCAGATGGTGGTTCATAGCATAATCACAGTCATTTAGGACTTATATTTTGCCCAGATGGTACATGACATAATCACATTGTTAATATAATCTCTGAAACTTCATCTCTGCATATAAGACAGTATAGTTTTCTTCTACTTGTCACGTGCTTGACTTGGCTGATGTAGTACGGGATAACTGTATATACTACATTAATATGGTAGCATCATATGGGATAATTGCTCACACTTTGAATATGAATATGGTGATGTAATATCGGATAATTGCATACTATGTGATTATAAATCTGCTGATATATGATATAACTGTACTTGACACGAATATGCTGCTGTATTAAGGAGTAATTGCTCATGCTTTTGAATGTGAATATGATGGAGTAGTATGGGATAGTTGCACATTGTATGAATATGATTCTGTTGATGTGGAATGAGATAGTTGCACAGTACAGTATATGATTTTGAATAAGCTGGTATATTCTGGGTTAATTGCATACTACATGTACATGAATGTGCAGATATAGTATGGGATAACTGCAAACTATATGAATCACAAGAAATAAAAAAATGTAATGCAGTTTGCTTAAATTGCCCAACACACCTAGGCTATCAAGTATCGACTTCTTGTTTACTAAATCTGGTTGGTACAAGCTTAAATTATGACGCCTTGTTTACTGAATCAGGTTAATACAAGCTTAACGTGTGACGCCTTGTTTACTGAATCAGGTTGGTACAAGTTTAACGTGTGACGCCTTCTTTATTATATCAGGTTGGTACAAGCTTAACGTTTGACGCCTTGTTTACTGAATCAGGTTAATACAAGTTAACGTCTGATGCCTTGTTTACTGAATCAGGTTAATACAAGCTTAACGTTTGACGCCTTGTTTACTGAATAAGGTTAATACAAGCTTACATGTCGCCTTGTTTTCTGAATCCGTTTCTGTGCAAAATTAAAGCTTGACGCCTTGTTTACTGAATCAGGTTAATACAAGCTTAACGTTTGACGCTTTGTTTACTGTATAAGGTTAATACAAGCTTACATGTTGCCTTGTTTTCTGAATCAGTTTCGGTGCAAAATTAAAGCTTGACGCCTTGTTTACTGAATCAGGTTAATACAAGCTTAACGTGTGACTAACGTGTGACGCCTTGTTTACTGAATCAATTTGGTAAAAACTTATAGTTTTGATAAAAGAATCACAGGCTTATGCAATATTTCAAAAAATGTATCAGGGAATACGCCTTCCATATGTACGTGCTATTTCACATAATATGTCAGGCGATAATTAAAATTATTTTTGGGTAATAATACAGATATACCACCGATGATGTCTAGAATACAATTTATAATTTCGTCTGGCGAAAATTAGAGAACGAAATGACATCACGATTGAAATTAGAAACAATTTTTCTTGTTTGAATTTTCAGTTATTTCTAAACATAAACTTAATATATCTTACGAAAAGGAAGAACCATGTACTCTTACCACGGCTGAAGTCGAAGTGAATTAGCACTTTTTAAAATATTTTTTTTTATAGTGTTGCTTGTGTTACTGCGGAGAAATAGAGTATATAACATGATTTAATGTTATGCATATAGTATGCGCAAAGTATACAAAGCAGCCTGTTTATCTGCACACCATCTGATTGAATATCAATCAGCCTGTTTATATGCACACATGATTTTGAACACAAAGCAGCCTGTTTATATGCACACATGATTTTGAACACCAAGTAGCCTGTTTATATGCACACCATCGTATTGAATACTAAGCAGTCTGTTTATCTGCACACCATTTGATTGAATATCAATCAGCCTGTTTATATGCACACATGATTTTGAACACCAAGTAGCCTGTTTATACGCACACCATCGTATTGAATACCAAGCAGTATGTTTATCTGCACACCATTTGACTGAATGCCAAGCAGCCTGTTTCTTGCATGCTCACGATCCTATTGTCTACCAAGCATCATGTTTCTTACATGCACACCATCTGACTGAATACATAACAGCCTATTTTGTTATATATGCACACGATTTGATTGTATACCAAGCGGCCCATTTCTCTGCACACCATCAGATTAATTACCAAGCAGCCTGTTTATCTGCACACCATGTTGTTGAACACCAGTCTGTTTATCTGCACACCATCTGACTGAATAACAAACAGCTTGTTGCTTATGTGCACACCATCGTATTAAATACCAATCAGCATGTTTCTTACATGCACACCATTTTATTGTATAACAAGTAGCCTGTTTATCTGCACACCATCATATTAATTATCAAGCAGTCTGTTAATCTGCACACCATTATATTGAACATCAAGCAACCTGTTGTTTATATGCAAACCATCTTATTGAATACAAAGCAGCCTGTTTATCTGCACACCATCTGACGGAGCATTAAGCAGCCTGTTTATATGCATGCCATATTATTGAATACCCAGCAGCTTGTTTAGCTGCACACTGATGACCGTACCGTTCATACCGCCTGCCGCGGCCTTTAGTATTGTTCTTATTCTTATTATTATTATTATCGCTCAGCACATATTTGGAAATGAAACCGAAGATAAAAGGTCTCGATATACATACCCGACTGTTAATATACATAATGTTCATATTAAATTGTACATTCTGCTTTGAAATTAAAATGTCAGAGAAATGAATGCATCAATCCTTGCGAACTTTTCTTATAATGATGATAAAAATGTGCGAGCTATATGGAAAAGTGGAAATATCATATGCATGCAGTTCATGCATTTAAGACAAAATGTCACGTTGTGTACCAATTTCATAATAAACAAACAAGCAACGAAGTAAACAATCACAAACCGTTTCACTTCAGAAAATGAATATAACAAAGCAGTATGTGCGTTAGTATAAGACGTCATGCAGATTTGATTTTGTTTTTGTCAATTTTATTGCCTAGAAATTACCATTCAATGACACGATTGTACTATTTTCGCGTGAATCAATAGCTTCCTACATTTTTAATTGTCTTTTACAAATGTTTTTTATATCGGTTTTATCTTTCAGTGTTTTGAGAATACTTTCTTTCTTATGGTACATAATGTATAATGCCTGATAGCGAAGGTCTGGCGTTGTTATGTAAAGATGGCTTCCTTTTCAAGAGTGCCAAGAGTGTCCCAAGCAAAGGATCTGGACTGAGCTCACTGAGTGTCCTTGTCATCCGTAACCAATTCAGTTCTAACACAGACTGGAAACTAGATCCATTTTGTTCTCTAATGATCTTTTAGCAATGTAATGATGAGTTTCGCTATGGATTACCTCTGGCTACAAACACCGTTTGGCAATTCTAGTATTTAATAACAGCGATTCCTGTGAATATATATTGATTACTGCTTCATGTAAGTTAGACAAATATAGCATATCCTGCATGAGTCACACACACACACACACACACACACACACACAGACACAAAATCCCCCATATGAATAGATGACGCATTGTGAGTGACGACAATATGCAAAACGTCTAATATCTGTGAAATTAGTTATGATTTTATAGTTCGAAGACTGTGTATTACCCAACATGCCCTTTCTTTGAGGTAGTTCTCTACCTCTTTCGATCGTTGGTTATTTCCTGTTGTAATGTTCCTGTGTTATGAGGTTTGGTGTTGAAATGAGAGAAATTACTTTTGTTTATACCATTGATATGTACTTGATTATATAGAACATATCTTGAGTCATGACTTAAATTTAAGATTTTTGTTGATGAAGCTGATTTTCGTTGAGTCTTCAGAATCATGACCCTCATAACAGGTTATGTTGTAACATCAAAAGACACGAAGCGACATGAAATATACAGTATATGTGATAATGAAATATATATCCAAGAGCACATATTGTAAGAAGGAAGCATATTCAAACATATATGTAAGAGTATATATTGAAAGAAGATGAACTCATTTGCTGGGAAATAACAAGTATTCTCGACTATATTCTTAGAAGCATCAACCAGTTTAAATAGCACGGTATTTTAGAAAATCAGCGAGCAGTCGAAATTATTTGGATCATTATGCTACATTATCATTGACACGACTCGTCAATAACGCATGTACAATATTATATATTATTCATTTATAGTCTGCACATTGATCCGGCAATTTTTCTCTGTCATCATGTCCCACGCATTCTTTGTGCCACTTTGACCTCAGTAAACCATAGCAGACGACACCACCAAAGACAAATATCGACCTTCCGTTTCGATCGCCATTCCAGGAATTACATTGACATGGACAGTAAGAGGCGTGTCGGTTCCTAGACATTGTCGGCCGAGTTATTTAGTAGCATAATAACCTGTAATATCTTAATGCATTATAATGTTTGCTTAGTGAGTGATTTCCACCCATCCTTTGTAAAGAAACATTGAGGGCTATTAACGACATATTCTATGCGTAACCGATAATCAATATGACCGTATGAATTTACTAATTTGCATAAAATGCCCCTTGTGTCAATTGAAAAGAATATACAATATATATGTGCTCCAAAATGCACAAGACTATCCTTTGTGCATGAGACAAGGGATGGATAGAAACAATCGGAAGCTGGGAATTTCTTTACTTGTTGACTGCTGTAGGACATACTGCCATCAGCTGTGAATGGTGTCCTAAAGTCTAAAGCGCGCATTATACGCTGGATGCGGAAGACTCGATACATAAAATATGTTGTTGAAAGCAACATTGATTCCATCCTTACTTGGTTACCAAGGGATGCAGGTAATATACAGGTAGTATAATTCTGTAATGAAAACTTGGATCTTATTATTTTAAAAGATAAGTCTTTACAGGTTCCCGACATTTTAGGGAGTTTCTGATGTTTGTAAAAAATGAGCATTGTTGTTCGCATCTTTCAACCTTCATTGAAATTATCAGTTTACAAGGTAGATGACGCATCTAATTTTGATCAGCTTGCTATTGGCAAATACATTGATGCAGTTACAAATGCAATTACTGTCGCATTCCAGTTGTATTCATCGCTGAATTTTATTGCGCGAGAAAGCTTAAAAATCGATATTTTCTCTTCGTCTTTTTTAAACTGTTAATGCTACATCTTTTCTGTTTTATACATGATGCTATTTTATAGGTTTCCTTTAGCATTTCACTTCAGGACAAAGGGTTGTTTTCCCAGCATCCTCCGCTTGGCTACTAATATTCGATATGGGATGTGATGTGCTGATATTTCGATCATACAGGATATGATACAATGATATTTCTTTCTTTGGAAATGTTGTGATACTTCTTAATATTATGAGCTGACATATCGAATGCACTATCTGACATATCGAATGCACTATCTGACATATCAAATGCACTATCTGACATATCGAATGCACTATCTGACATATCAAATGCACTATCTGACATATCAAATGCACTATCTGACATATCAAATGCACTATCTGACATATCGAATGCACTATCTGACATATCAAATGCACTATCTGACATATCGAATGCACTATCTGACATATCGAATGCACTATCTGACAACAGTAAGATGATAAACAATAGTAATTTAGTGTTGCGTTTTTTTTACAGGCACTTTGTGCCTTTCTAGCCTGCGAAGAACCTTATTTTCGGTTCTGACACCAGTTTAGCGAATGTATTTTTCGTTGGTAATTTTCAACTAGCAAAGTGCTCCTTTTATACCAAAAATCTGTCAGACTTGTAAAGATCAGACTGAATGCTGTTGAAACTACGGTCAGTTATCATGATATGTGGTATACATTTTCTAAAAGAGCATTTGAAATGTAAATAGCACTTTCTCTATGGTTTCTTTTAAAAACAAATAAATAAAGAGAAATCGATTTTTTAAAATAAAATATACAAACAACCCCACCTCTAATGTATTAGGTAAAAACTGCAGTTGACTTCGTACCAACAGGAGACAAAAACAACCAATGATTGGATTGATTGGTTTCGTACCCGAGTTTGCGGCAAATTCACAAACAATACACATAATAAGTAGTCTAAAACATTCGTGATTAGTGGGATCAAAAAACTCGAAAATTCGCTCTAGATCAGAAATGTTACTGCTTTGTTGTGTGATGGCGGCGCTACTTCGCCATGCTAATGCCAGTTGTCCTTTAACTTTTCTTCGCTGAATAGGACAACGTATATTTAAAATGGACTTGTATAGGAAAAATGATCTGCAACATTTGCCCAGTAGAAACATTATCAGATAATCAAATAATTTGGACACAGCTATCTCAGTTTGCATTCCTCAACTTCTTCTAATAGAATTAATAATTTAATCTAAAGCTCTCATATCGCACTTTTATCAATAAAGATAGGAAAGCATGTCTGAAAGAAATTTGCTTAAGACAATTCTTTTGTTCTCTTACAAAGGTCGTGTGAATAAGCTTGCTCACTAATACATAATTTAAATGTAGCGGTGTTATGTTTTGCTGTGTCATAATAAAAGTTACTTACACCGAATAAATCCATGTCATTAATACAAAGATAGCTGTTGTTGTGCCATTGTTTGTTGTTACAAAATTTATTTCATTGTTCCAGCAACAAAAAATACAAACGAGATGACTTCAAAATAAATGATATGTAAGTATTAACGTACGTGTAGTGTTAACTGATAAATAAGTATACGAAACGAAATTGCAGCGTTTGATTGACGGGAACACGGGTTTAGAGTTGATATAACTACCATTGTCAAATTAAATGATGAATTTCTCATGCTAATTTAATATACATAAGTAACTGTCAGGTTTTGTCACAAATATCTAATATTTTTTTTCTTGTCATTTGACTGTGTGATGCCTTTGCCTAACTAGATTCAGAGCTATGGTTTCAAAAAATCAAACATGTTGTTTGTATAATTGATACAATAGTGTGTAATGGCTCTTGCTACGCACTGGCATACCTCTTAGGGGCCAATGGGGGCGAATCGCCCGGGAGGCATATCTGTATGGGCGGCAAATAAAGGGAAAAAAAGTAAAAAAGGTAAGAGGAAAAAGAGAAATGAAAAGAAAAAGAAAGATAAATAGGGGTATAAAGGAGGATACTATTTTGAGAAGGGTTTAGCTACATAAAATAAACGGTAGAGGGCGGCATATTGGACCTCCGCCCCGGACTGCGTTTTAGCTCCGTACGCCCGGACTGCGTTTTAGCTCCGTACGCCACTGTTGCTGCGTTTTGGCACCGAATACGTCTATGTAAAAAAGCTATCACATATCATCCTTTCTCACAGTCTAAACGTAATCATATTTAAGATGAGAACACTAGTTAATTCCATCAAGATCTTGACCTGCTTTTAGTTTGTTGGCATGAGGTAAAATATGCACATACATTATTCTTTATGATCTCTAATCACGTCAAAATGTCCCAATGTTTTACAAATTCGATTTTATTTATTTATGTTTTTGATCATTGGATATATTGGGGGTGGGGATGGGTGGGATTTCCTACGTGTTGGTTTTGCGTTATTGCCAACAAGATAAATCTCTGGTACAAAATGTCATACAATTTTATATACGAATACAATATCCACCATCGCCTAATCACCTGCACGGGACCACTGTTTTTTTAGTTTCATAATCTGTCTCATAACATAAGAACTGGGCTCTAGACTTTAGAGAATCAGTTTATAGTGGGAGTGATTCGTTTGCAAATGGCTTCTATTTCTTAATGAAGACCAATATGAGAGACCCATATAACTGGCGGTATTTGAAACATATTTCCGACTGTTGTAGACGACTCTTATGGATTGACTATTTCTCCCATATTTACTGGTTCAATTAAAAATCTGAAAGTGCTTTAAATTTGCTCGTAATCTTCTATTGATTTCAAGCCAGTTACAACCAAATCTCCTTTTCTTCCGTAAGCTGCTTTTACATTTACATTTGCCCTCTGACTCATGCATGTGCTTCGACCAAATACAACAAATCAGTAACAGCGTTAAGTCCATGATTTTCAATGTTGCAACCGCATGTAAGTACTTCTGTTGATTGGTAAAATTGCACTGGCATAATACACAAGTGACAATGAAAACCCAGTGCCTTATTGTCAGGAAAAGAGTACCATCAACAATTCGATTGATCATTAGGTTTAAGGCTACACTTTGGATATATTTGAATACATGTTTCATTAGTTTTCATGGTGTATGATACACACATTACTGGATTTGTCACGAACCAGTAACACTAGCTTAATAAATAACATATTGATTGCCTGTGATGCAGTTGGCAAATTAATTTAGTTTCAAACCATTAGGGTTGGTTCATTTGATATTTTGAATAGTTTATGTCTTACAAAATACACCAAATCTTGGGCAATTTTGTTTTCTACCTCATTAGTTTATGTTCTCGATAAGACTATTATTAACGTTTAAATATTCTAAAGTGAGAGCAGGAGAACGTTGTTCTCAGTTGCATTTAAGGCGAACCGTACGGCACAAGCATATTATTTTTAATTAAATTGCATTAAATAACAATAAAACTCTGAAATTATGATACATTTCAATGCTTTATGTAAATGAATTGGTTTTTCTATATCCACCAGTACCGTTAAGGATTTCGGATAACTTCCATTGTATGCTTAAAATTACACCGAAGTTTTGAAATAAATATTATACAAATAAATAAGATAAATTAGGATGAACAACATTTTAAATTAATACATTTCTGTAAAATATTTGTATAGTTATGATCATTTGAAGAGATGATGGGAGATAACTCATCACAAAGTTTATTACCTTTTCCCGAATCTGATGACAGCACAAAGGAGACACACACACACACACACACACACACACACACACACAAAATTAATTTTGTTTTACAGTGCCCCTTTCATTTTCTCAGTTTGGTTTATAATTATGTGTAAATTACAGATAAAAGAACTTGCAAATGTGAAGGAATCATACATTGTTTATATTACTGATATGATGAAAATTTAAAATTTAGTTTTTCAAACAAAATGAATTTGAGATTTCTGGAGGAATTAAACCAAACATGTCATTTTGCATTAGAATCTTAGTTTGCAGGATAATTTAAAATTGTTTAGTGACATATGAATAAAGTCCTTTAAATATAATGTTGAGATTGAAAGAAATTTAAATCATTTAACTTTCAGTGTTACTCAATTTGTCTAAAATTAACGTTAATTTGTATAATAAGAGATAATTACTTTTTGTTTTACAAATATGTTATCTCTTCTATGATAACATCATAACTTATTAATACTAATCAGATGGACTGAATTTATCTCCCCTGACATTTTTTAACTTAACTATTTCAAGAGGTTCTTGACAGGTTTTCATGGGTTTTCACTCCCGTTTATATTAAGGTGAATTCTTCGTGACTTTTTATATCTATTTCTAAACTTATGTGTTTTTTTTTTTACACAGAAAATGTAACACTAGTCGATATGACAACGTACCGTTTTTACCATTGTGAAATGGAAACATTTTAAATATGTTGCTATAGTTACCAATCGATGTGTGATTATTCTACATTTTAAAGCAAAGATCTTGATGTTATATTTAGACAAATCCATCACAAAATGAAAAGCAAACGCTGCAGCTAACTTTGCGATTTAACACAGAAACAATATACTGGCATTACATGGAATTAAACTCTTACATCGGAGCGGCAGTTTTAGCCAAAGGCATTTACGTCATTTGCAGCCAAAGTGTTATTTGCTAAATGAAGTCGAAGGACCCGTAAGTCCGTTACTTGTATGGTACTCAATTATTCCCAATGTGTCCAGTATAATTTAAATTCTTTTCCATGACATGGTCTAACTTGGTGCAGAGAAAATTCTTTCACTAATGGCAAATGTATAAAATTGTCAACGATTTTTAAAATTATTGCAAATTGTATGTCAGGAACGGGGATGAAGTTGATGTACGCTCAGTTGGTATGAATTTTATACGTATTTCGTTTGGTCAGTTCGGTATTCAGCAGATGACAAACGAGTCTAATAAAAGTCGATACCTGGGATTACTGTACGCTCTAATAAAAGGAATTGTATACATATTCTATCGGTCAATGTGGCATTCAGTAGGTGATAAACCAGTCTAATGAAAGTCGATACCTGGGATTACTGTAGCTATTCTCAAGTGTGAAATGAGGTATTTGAAGTTTGTCATGGAATCTCAAAGATATTGCAACCAACCTGCTTTTAATTAAAACCAAGTGCATTTCTTCTCGATGTTTTTATAAACGTAACGAGGATGTTCTGTACAGGAATCTTGATTCATTTTAACAGCAAACGGAATGAGGTGTTTTAAAACTTGGTTTCGTTTTTTTTGAATACTTAAATAATTATTTTGCTTTTATTAAAAGGCACATTTACCTACATTGATGTAGCCTGTGATGCGCTTCCAATTCTATTGCCCCCCCCCCCCCGCCCTTTGCATAATTGTATAGTAAATACTGTCAAATTAATTAACATTGTTTAATTATTATAAGACTGGCGTTCTTGTGTATAACTAAATGCTTTTAATGAGGGGCAAGTCAAAAATTTGGCTGGGGGAATAAGGTTAAATTGAGGGAGGATGGCTGAGTCAGTCAGAGAGAGGGTGTAGAGAAGAAGAAACAAAATCAGGTTCCTTGGGAATATTCCTTATTATCTTCATCGTCCATCGTTTCTCCTTTTGCTATGGTGGGCCATGGTGGCTCAGTTGGTTAGCCTGCCGGATTCATAATCAATAAGATGATGGTTCAATTCTTGCTCAGGCAAAGGTCTACTTTCATATTTTGCTATGCATTGCACGTTAGTCCAGTTATATCGAACGATGTACTGTTTCGTATATAACTATTCTTTGAATAATCAAGAAATCAATACATTCTTTCAAAACGTGTACCTTTATTACAGCTCTTGGAAGTTTTGAAACATATCAGTGCAATAGCAGGGATATTTGGGCCACTATGGAGTTCGCTCTGCAAAGCTTACCTTTGGACCCCTGCCTAATATATAATGTAAAAAATATAATTCGTGGGGCCCTAAGCTTTACATACATTTGCTATACGGTAGCTACGCCCCTGGTTTAAATATAAAGAAAGGATATTTATTTAAGTGACCAACACTTACTAAGGTATTGAGGCGGCTTTTACACGGAAAACGCGAAATGTACCGTGTTACTCTTTAAATTATTAATAGACTGGTTTGTCTCTTTGTTTTGCAGATGAACCGCCCAATACAGGTGAAACCGGCCGACAGTGAAAGTAGAGCTGGTAAGTTCCATAACAGATACGGAATTGGATTTCGGAAACACAGGCAGTGAGTTGTGTTAGTCAAAATCTGTAGGTTTAGATCCCATACATGACATGGACAAACTGGTAGTTCAGTCAAATGAGGTTACTGTAAATAGAGATGTATTGTATTACGCATTGGTGGAGGAAATCGATCTGAAGTTGATGGGTCATACTAGTATATTACACTGTGTATTCATATATTGCTTTGTTCACAATATTTGGGTCCAGTGGCGGGGTTGGTTGGGGGCATTCTTCCCAGCACTTAGCAAAGGGGGTGCCGTCTGGATTGTTGTTTTTTTCTTCTTCTTTTTTTCTTTTTTTTTATTTGTTTTTTGCAGCGGAAAATTTCAGAGAATTTGATCGTCACTTTAGTGTAACGGAGGCATTTCTTTACAAAACTTACACAGGTGGATGCTGGCTTAAAAACTGTTCTCTGTAGCAAAGTAGGGGCGTTGCTAAAGAACACGATTTTCAGACCCTCGCACTGTCACTGTGTGGGGCATTTAAACTCCCTCAATAAATGTCATCCTCAGATTAAAAATTGCTCATAAACTATGCTTACGTTTTGTTTCGAGTCAACGGAAAGGAAACGTCTGATATGGCATGGGGATGCTTTTCAAGGTCTTCACGACAGAATTTATTCCTATGGTATATAAAACCAGATCTCTGCCTAGGTTTCAAACCAAACACGAATGAAGGTTTGTAATTTTAATGTAACCAATTTAAGCTTACTGCGTGTAGTTCTGTTTTTGTTGTACAAAAGGAGATGAATTCATTGCACATTGGAATTTATAAAATTCGGTCTGGTGCATCTAAGAATAACCATGTGCGGACGTGACTGAAAGCACATAAATAGGGCCATCCATTTTTGAGATACGTTTTTAACATCACAGTACTGATCCCGAAAATCAGACATGTAAGACTACATAGGCCTGTAATAAAGATACGTCAAAACTGACAATATAAAGAAACAGACCCAAATTAATTTCCTTGTGCTTTATATATTGTATTCATAAATTGGAATGTCTCCAACTGTTTTGTTAGTGTATCCTTACTTTTGTTGAAAAATGGAAATAGTTGACTAAAGCGTAGGGGTCCTATTTGATTATACTGTCTTCATATAATGAAAGAAAACCAAGGAAAAATAACCACAAAAAAAACAAACAAACATGACCGTCGATAGGGTTTATGAATTAAAATTGTCAGGAGTCTAGATCTTTCTGATGTACTGAATTTAATTTAGGACAGAATAGACAGAATTGAAATATGGAAAGTCTAGGCAAAGAGCTAGACAAAATCAAAATGATGGAAATCTAACACAATACAATAAATACAGATGCGTGATTTCTTTTCCGAACAAGACTTAACGTTTTCAAAGACTGTGTGTTATTTAGAGTCGGATTGAAGGCAGACTTAATCTAGAGCTGTTTGGTTCATTCATACTCGTGATAGTAAAGATTACTTATGTGTGCATCAAATTACTGTTTTGACAATGAGAAGTATATAAAGTTGATGCTTTATTAACTATGTTTTTGGTGTTAGCCAAGGTCCAGTTGGCTACACTTCTGTACGGTTATATGCTCTGAGTCAGTCAGTCCCTTGGTTGAGACTTTTCATTGATATGAACTGAGTCAATCAGTCCCTTGGATGACACTTTTCTACTCAAGGAAGAACCAGAGAAAACCTTGGTAAGATCACAGACACATTGGAAGCTACTGGCCGTTTTCCCACATGCCCACATTGGCCGAGCCCGAGACTCGAACCCACACAGATAGAGGTGAGATAGTCCATTACTAGAGAAGATGATTATCAGTTACTTTTCTGTTGACTGACATATTACGGAGTCGAAATTATAGGTTTGGACATGGATACATTTTGACTTCACAATGGGGCAGTGCAAATCGGAACACGCTATTGCATATACATGTAGCTTGTTTGCCAAATAACTTCATGAGCACATTATTCTCTGGGGCCCCGAGTGGGGGCCGAGTGGTCTAAAGCGCTCCCCGTTACGGATCACTGCCATCTCACTTCTGTCTGCGTGGGTTCAAGTCTCGGATTCGGCTAATGTGGGTATGTCAGGAAGCTTGCCAGTAGCTTCTCGTGGGTCGGTGGTTCTTTCTGGGGTTTTCCCGGGTTCTTCCTCCACCATTAATACTGGCCGCCAAGTATAGCCTATCGTGTGCTGAAAAATGGCGGTAAACCATACAACAACAACATTATTATCCATTCTTTGACAACATCCCATGTTTCTTACTTTTGAAACATTAATTCTCTGGTGAATTTTCTTTACTGGACCTCTTCAGATAATTCCAGGTTTATTTATGCTTATGAGATGGTTCTACTTGGCAAATCCTAGTTTGGTGTGTGGCAGAGTTCTCCGTCATTTTCCAGCAATTTCCTTCTTTTATGAATTATACTACATTGAAGCATTTCCGAAAAAAAGTGCGGAAATTTCGTACTTTTTTCCCATTAGGCAAAGCGCCGATATGATGATGTGAATTCATTAGGTCGAGCTGACAGTGAATACATAAGATCGAGCTGACTGTAAATACATTACATCGATTTGACTTCGAATACATTACGTCGAGCTGAATGTGAATATATTGCATCGCGCTGAATGTGAATATATTGCACTGAGCTGTGAATATATTGCCTCGAGCTGACTGTGAATATATTGCACTGAGCTGACTGTGAATACATTACATCGATTTGACTTTGAATACATTACGTCGAGCTGAATGCGAATATATTGCCTCGAGCTGAATGTGAATATATTGCCTCGTGCTGAATGTGAATATATTGCATCGCGCTGAATGTAAATATATTGCCTCGAGCTGAATGTGAATATACTGCATCGCGCTGAATGTGAATATATTGCCTCGAGCTGAATGTGAATACATTACATCGATTTGACTTTGAATACATTACGTCGAGCTGAATGTGAATATATTGCCTCGAGCTGAATGTGAATATATTGCATCGCGCTGAATGTGAATATATTTCATTGAGCTGACTGTGTATACTTTTTTACATCGAGCTAACTGTGAACAATTTACATCGAGCTGACTGTGAATTCATTAGATTGAGCTGAATGTAAATACATTGTATTGGGCTGAAAGTTAATGTTTTACATCAAGCTGATTGACTACTTTTTAAAGTAAGCTGACTGAATACACTGCATGGAGTCGACTTTGAATATATTACATCGAACTGAAAGTGAATACATTACATCGATTTGACTGAATAATTTACATCGAGCTGACTGTGCGTAATTTATATCGAGCTCAATGTAAATAACTTACATCGAGTTGATTGTGATTACATTACATCTAGCGGACGGTGAATACATCATTACCACTATATGGTTCTAAATTAATTAAAAGCAAAGAGCGAAAACCAACAGGTTTTGTAAAATTCAACAAATAATTTATTTCCCTAGAGTGCAAAGTGAAAACTTAATAATAATTGCGAATTAGTTTCCAAAAATCATAGCATATCTTAAACAGGTCCTAATGAATTGAGTTTTGAATACACTTTAATCGTATTCTAAATTATCTCCCGCGTTGAAAGTGTTGATGTGCCCGTAGTGGCCGGTAATTTCTAATGTCCTAATGTATCAATGACCTGAACTGTAATATTGTGCCAACAATATTTTGTTGAATCACAGTAATATAATCCAAGGTTTCCTTTCTTGAATTCGCTATAATTCCCTGTTAATGTCCCTTTCCAATTGAGCACTTTGTATTTTCAGCCAAGCCCATACACTGAACACAGCAATGCTTCAAGATCGTATAGCAAGAACAAATAATTTCTAAACAAGATTATATAACAAACTAAGACCCAAAAGAAGAGCCAGGATGTAGGACAAACGTTCATTTCCAAAACAACCCAATCTATAGTTAGACAAGTTCGGTTACTAAAATTATAAAATAGAATGTGGTAAACATCAGGTAGACCCGGCATTGCATGGGGAATTTTCAACGTTCTGGACTTAGATTGAGATCAACGTGTTGTTTACGAACACCAAACTCAATGATTCTGGTAGGTAGAAAATTAACTTGATTGTGGGCAATGTAAACTATAAAATACGATTTTACTAAACCCACAGTATATAATGAATAAAAACTAACAAACAATGCAGATTAAATATACATAACATTAGATCGAGCAGACTGTGAATACTTTACATGGAGCTGACTGCGAATACATTACATAAAACTGACTGTAAATACACTGCATCGAACTAACTGTGAATACGTTGCATCGAGCTTCATATGAATGCTTTACGTTGATCCGACTGTGGATACTTTACATTGACTGTGAATACATCACATTGAGGAGACCGTAAATACATTACATCAACATGACAGTGAATACATTCCATCGAGCTGAATATAAATACTGTACATCGAGCTGACTGTGAATAGGTTACATTGATATGACTAAATACAATACATCGAACTGAATATGAATACTTTACATCGAGCTGACTGTGAACATTTTACATAGATATGACTAAATACAATACATCGAGCTGAATATAAATACTTTACATCGAGCTGACTGTGAATATGTTACATATATATGACTGAATACAATACATCGAGCTGAATATGAATACTTTACATCGAGCTGAATGTGAATAGGTTACATTGATATGACTGAATACAATACATCGAGCTGAATATGAATACTGTACATCGAGCTGACTGTGAATATGTTACATTGATATGACTGAATACAATACATCGAACTGAATATGAATACTGTACATCGAGCTGACTGTGAATGTTATACTTTACATCGAGCTGACTGTGAATATGTTACATAGATATGACTAAATACAATACATCGAGCTGATAATGAATACTTTACATCGAGCTGCCTGTGAATATGTTGCATAGATATGACTAAATACACTACATCGAGCTGAATAGAAATACTTTACATCGAGCTGCCTGTGAATATGTTACATAGATATGACTGAATACAATACATCGAGCTGAATATGAATACTGTACATCGAGCTGACTATGAATAGGTTACATTGATATCACTGAATACAATACATCGAACTGAATATGAATACTGTACATCGAGCTGACTATGAATAGGTTACATAGATATGACTGAATACAATACATCGAGCTGAATATGAATACTTTACATCGAACTGACTGTGAATATGTTACATTGATATCACTGAATACAATACATCGAGCTGAATATGAATACTGTACATCGAGCTGACTGTGAATATGTTACATAGATATGACTGAATACAATACATCGAGCTGAATATGAATACTTTACATCGAACTGACTGTGAATATGTTACACTGATATCACTGAATACAATACATCGAGCTGAATATGAATACTGTACATCGAGCTGACTGTGAATATGTTAAATTGATATGACTACAATACATCGAGCTGAATATGAATACTGTACATCGAGTTGACTGTGAATAGGTTACATTGATATGACTGAATACAATACATCGAGCTGAATATGAATACTGTACATCGAGCTGACTGTGAATAGGTTACATTGATATGACTGAATACAATACATCGAACTGAATATGAATACTGTACATCGAGCTGACTGTGAATAGGTTACATTGATATGACTGAATACAATACATCGAACTGAATATGAATACTGTACATCGAGCTGACTGTGAATGTTATACTTTACATCGAGCTGACTGTGAATATGTTACATAGATATGACTAAATACAATACATCGAGCTGAATATGAATACTGTACATCGAGCTGACTGTGAATAGATTACATAGATATGACTGAATACAATACATCGAGCTGAATATGAATACTTTACATCGAACTGACTGTGAATATGTTACATTGATATGACTGAATACAATACATCGAGCTGAATATGAATACTTTACATCGAGCTGACTGTGAATATGTTAAATTGATATGACTACAATACATCGAGCTGAATATGAATACTGTACATCGAGCTGACTGTGAATAGGTTACATTGATATAACTGAATACAATACATCGAGCTGAATATGAATACTGTACATCGAGCTGAATGTGAATGTTATACTTTACATCGAGCTAACTGTGAATATGTTACATAGATATGACTAAATATAATACATCGAGTTGAATATAAATACTTTACATCGAGCTGACTGTGAATATGTTACATTGATATGACTGAATACAATACATCGAGCTGAATATGAATACTTTACATCGATCTGACTGTGAATATGTTACGTTACATCGATATGTCTGTGAATACAATACATTGAGCTGAATATGAATACTTTTACATCAAGCTGAGCGTGAATACATTACATCGTTTTGACGGAATACATTACATTGGGGTGAATCTGAATGGATTAACATTGGGCTGAATGTGAATACACTACATTGGGCTGAAGGTGAATGCATTGCATTGGGCTGAATCTGAATGGATTAACATTGGACTGAATGTGAATGCATTGCATTGGGCTGAATGGGAATGCATTACATTGGGATGACGGTGAACAATTTAGATCGAGCTGATTGAATGTATTAGATCAAGCTGACTGTGAATACATTGCATCGATATGATTATAAATACTCTGCATTGAGCTGGGTAGTTTTACATTAAGCTGTCTATGATTGCAATACATTAAGCTGCCTATGAATACATTACATTTTGCTGCCTATGAATACAGTACATTGGGCTGACTATGAATACATTACACTGGGTGACTATGAATACATTACATTGGGTGACTATGAATACATTGGGCTGACTATGAATGCATTACACTGGGCTGCCTATGAATAAATTACATTGGGCTGACTATGAATACATTACACTGGGTGGCTATGAATACATTACACTAGGCTGCCTATGAATACATTACATTGGGATGCCTATGAATACATTACATTGGGTGACTATGAATACATTAAATTGGGTGACTATGAATACATTAAATTGGGCTGACTATGAATACATTACACTGGGTGGCTATGAATACATTACACTAGGCTGCCTATGAATACATTACATTGGGATGCCTATGAATACATTACACTGGGTGACTATGAATACATTACATTGGGTGACTATGAATACATTAAACTGGGCTGACTATGAATACATTACACTGGGCTGACTATGAATACAGTACATTGGGCTGACTATGAATACAATACACTGGGTGACTATGAATACATTGCATTGGGCTGCCTATGAATACATTACACTGGGTGAGTATGAATACATTACACTGGGTGACTATGAATACATTACACTGGGCTGACTATGAATACATTACACTGGGCTGCCTATGAATACATTACATTGGGCTGACTATGAATGCATTACACTGGGTGACTATGAATACATTGCATTGGGATGCCTATGAATACATTACATTGGGTGACTATGAATACATTAAATTGGGCTGACTATGAATACATTACACTGGGCTGCCTATGAATACAGTACATTGGGCTGACTATGAATACATTACACTGGGCTGCCTATGAATACAGTACATTGGGTGACTATGAATACATTACACTGGGTGACTATGAATACATTACACTGGGTGACTATGAATACATTACACTGGGCTGCCTATGAATACATTACATTGGGCTGACTATGAATACATTACACTGGGTGACTATGAATACATTGCATTGGGCTGACTATGAAAACATTACATTGGGCTGACTATGAATACATTACACTGGGTGGCTATGAATACATTACACTAGGCTGCCTATGAATACATTACATTGGGTGACTATGAATACATTAAATTGGGCTGACTATGAATACATTACACTGGGCTGCCTATGAATACAGTACCATGGGCTGACTATGAATACATTACACTGGGCTGACTATGAATACATTACACTGGGCTGCCTATGAATACATTACATTGGGCTGACTATGAATGCATTACACTGGGTGACTATGAATACATTGCATTGGGATGCCTATGAATACATTACATTGGGTGACTATGAATACATTAAATTGGGCTGACTATGAATACATTACACTGGGCTGCCTATGAATGCAGTACATTGGGCTGACTATGAATACATTACACTGGGCTGCCTATGAATACAGTACATTGGGTGACTATGAATACATTACACTGGGTGACTATGAATACATTACACTGGGTGACTATGAATACATTACACTGGGCTGCCTATGAATACATTACATTGGGCTGACTATGAATACATTACACTGGGTGACTATGAATACATTGCATTGGGCTGACTATGAAAACATTACATTGGGCTGACTATGAATACATTACACTGGGTGGCTATGAATACATTACACTAGGCTGCCTATGAATACATTACATTGGGTGACTATGAATACATTAAATTGGGCTGACTATGAATACATTACACTGGGCTGCCTATGAATACAGTACCATGGGCTGACTATGAATACGTTACACTGGGTGACTATGAATACACTGCATTGGGCTGCCTATGAATACATTACACTGGGTGACTATGAATACATTGCATTGGGCTGACTATGAATACATTACACTGGGCTGCCTATGAATACATTACCTTGGGCTGACTATGAATGCATTACACTGAGTGACTATGTTACTTGTTTGGACTCGAATAAACAGTAACACAAGAAAGAGTGAAAACAACGAGCTTTGAAAAATGTAACAAATAGGCTATTTCCTTGGAAACATACTGTTTAAATGAACAACAAATAAGAACTTACGGTTTTAAGAATCAAATCCAAAAATAGTCCAAGAATAATTCACGAATAAAATTTTAGAAGTCCTAATAAGGAAATGATCTAATGAATTCAAGTTCGAGTCCAAACGAAGAATCTAAGATGGAAGGCGATGACGTATGCTGTATCTTGTACAGTGCGGTTGTCTACAATTCCTTGTTGAAACACAAGAATTAGTACTCCGGTGTTGGAAATCCAAACAAAACTTTTAAGAAATGACTTTGTTCAAGAATTATGTATGAACACTCAAAATATTTCCAGAAAATGAATTAATCCTTTAGTATTCAAATAATCTGAAGGAAAATGAACATATAACTCGAAAACTGACTACAACAGAAGAAAACGACTTTACATCGAATGTTTTAAGCCCAGACCGAGATTATTTCTCTAAAACAATGGTATACAATCTGAATACTGTGCAAAACAGATGCCATGATGAGGGTCACGTGATCATGGTTACATCACGTACTCTCAACTTGACCCTGACGAAAACCAATAATTTTACTCAACAAGTAAAATACAAATGTTGTTTACTTCACTAAAACTATTTGCAAGTTTACAGTAAGGTATCCAATATAGACTCTGTGTCACCCTTATTACTCCCACAATAAAAATAAATAATAAAAGAGACTGTTACTAATTTTGAATTAAGGTCGGAAACTAGGTCAGCTTTAAGTGCTTACAAATGAACAGTTGAGGTCAAACTATTTTCTGGGCAAAATCCAAATCACGTAACCAAGGTTATATTATACTGACATGTGATAGAATATAAAAAATTAAAGCTGACAAACAAACAATAAAATTAAAATAAATATAAATTAAATCAGATATAAATTAAATCAAATATACATAACAACATCACATTTGGCTGACTTTGAGTACATTACATTAGGCTGACTTTGAATATATTGAATTGGGCTTACTATGAATACATTACATTGGGCTGACAATGAATACATTACATTGGGCTGACTTTGAATATATTGAATTGGGCTGACAATGAATACATTACATTGGGCTTACAATGAATACATTACATTGGGATGACAATGAATACATTACATTGGGCTGACTTTGAATATATTGAATTGGGCTGACAATGAATACATTACATTGGGCTGACTATGAATACATTACATTGGGCTGACAATGAATACATTACATTGGGCTGACTTTGAATATACTGAATTGGGCTGACTATGAATACATTACATTGGGCTGACAATGAATACATTACATTGGGCTGACTATGAATACATTACATTTGGCTGACAATGAGTACATTACATTGGGCTGACAATGAATACATTACATTGGGCTGACAATGAATACATTATATTTGGCTGACAATGAATACATTACATTGGGCTGACTATGAATACATTACATTTGGGCTGACAATGAATACATTACATTGGGCTGACAATGAATACATTATATTGGGCTTACAGTGAATACATTACATTGGGCTTACAATGAATACATTACATTGGGATGACAATGAATACATTACATTGGGCTGACAATGAATACATTATATTGGGCTGACAATGAATACATTACATTGGGCTGACTATGAATACATTACATTTGGGCTGACAATGAATACATTACATTGGGCTGACAATGAATACATTATATTGGGCTGACAATGAATACATTACATTGGGCTTACAATGAATACATTACATTGGGCTGACATTGAATACATTACATTGGGCTGACAATGAATACATTACATTGGGCTGACTTTGAATATACTGAATTGGGCTGACTATGAATACATTACATTGGGCTGGCAATGAAAAGATCGAAACGATTATTTATACTTTAATTTCACATAGGGAGCTGTTCATATCTATATTTAATTATCGTGTCCTTGGATGGGCTAAAATAAAAATGTTTATTTTAGCGGAATAGATTTTTTCCACAAAAAAATATTTAAATTGCGGTATAGACATTATGGCGTCGTTCAGTTTCGGTTGTATCGAGTCTGGTGACGAGTCTGAAATTGAGTCTTTATTCAAACAGGATTGTTTCTGCTATTTAAATTTAGTTGCTTCTACTTACCTTAATAATTATGAACTCAATGTCTGCTTCATTGTAGAATTTTGACACTTTTACTATGTTGATAAATTGGTCTAAAGCCAAGAAGTTTTCTTCCACCATTTGTGTAGATATTTGTAAGAAGCATTTGTCATTATGTTTCGTTAACTTTCGCCAATTATTTTTTGTAAGAGTTAGGAATGAAATTATATTATATGTTTTATGTGCCTTGTCGTCTTCTCAGTAGAAAATAATACATGCTGAAAATATTCCTTTCATAAGACACGCGAAATGACCTCATCATTATTGTTGTCAAAACGGAATTGAAAAGACTGACACAGTATCGAAATTGTCTTTTTCAAAATATTGCATAAAGATACGTCTGCTCCGCAGTGTGTGACTCATGTGCCCATTTGTTCTTTACATCATTGTAAGCCACACCAGATAGAAACAGAACGACAGCTTAATATGAGTCTTTGAATACATTAAATGAAGCTGGGATAATTTAATGGACAATGATTCGCTTAGTTTTACAACGAAGCTGTAAAAGTAATTCTTTAGTGTGTCGTCCTTGTAAAAGTTGTTGTTGTTCACAGCCGTTATCTTTCCACTAGTGATATTCAATACATTTTATGGCATTGCTTATTGAAGTAGATTTGCCTTAAAGGATGATTTCTAGTGAATCAAATGTGTTTGCAGATGATAATAAAATATATGCATTGTATTTGTATGTACCTCTATTGAGTACTGAAATTTAGCCAGCTTTTCGTCCGCCATTTGAAACTCTTTTTCTAAAATAAATTTGGGACTTTTCGTGATATTGATGGGGGTTACTATTACCCAGAATGTGTACGGCCATTATTAATGTATAAATGAATTCTTTCTTGCGTAAATGTTCTTTGTCGCTGATTCGATAGTGTGTGTTACTGTTCTTTTCTGATTCCTCCCCACTGGAGAGTCAAGCGTTTTCGTTCCATCCAGACATTACATTTCTTCGCGTAACCTGAAATGTGTGTACTTATCAAGTGCATCCTCCCCCACCACAACCCACTCCTGCAAGTTCAAGGATGAAGACTATGCCAGATACATCCTGCCAGCTCGATGATGTAGGCTAGATCCGATGCATCATACAAGCTCAAGGATGGAGACTAGGCCCGATGCATCCTGCAAGTTCATGGACGTAGACTAGGCCTGATGCATCATGCAAATTCAAGGATGTTGACTAGGCCCGATGCATTATGCAAGTTCAAGGATGTAGACTAGACCCTATGCAGGCCCGATGCATCCTACAAACTCAAAAATGTAGAATTATTCCCGATAATCATGCAAGCTCAGTGATGTACACTAAGCAAGATGCGTCATGCAAACTCAAGGATGGAGACCAGACCTGATACATCCTGCAAGCTCAAGGATGTAGACTACGTCCAATAGATTCTGCAAGCTCAAACATGGAGAGTTAGGCCCGACAATCCTGAAACTCGAGGATGGAGACTAGGTCCGATACATCCTCTTGCTTCTTACAAGAGGCGATGATGCAATTTCTTGTCATGGGATGCGTCCTGTGATGTTGTTCTAGCTGTGACAATTAAACACAGTGCGGATTAGATTCCCAAAATTGACATTGTAATTTAAAGATTTTAGCCATTTGTTTGTGCCGTTTACCTTCCTTTGTATGCCTTTTTGGGATACCTATATTTATATGGTATCTTATTGCCACGATTGTGATGATGTGCCGTTGAACCCTATACATACATACATGCCTGCCTGCCTGCCTGCCTGCCTGCATACATACATACATATATACATACATACATACATACATACATACATACATACATACATACATACATCCATACATACTGTTCATGTAGTGTGGAACTGTTTTTTCCTCTTCAAATTGCAGTTATAAAAATATCGCCTCATATG
The DNA here is from genome assembly GCA_028554795.2 of Sinohyriopsis cumingii. NCBI lineage: Eukaryota > Metazoa > Mollusca > Bivalvia > Unionida > Unionidae > Sinohyriopsis > Sinohyriopsis cumingii. Next base: position 94,841,142 of record CM068831.1, read on the forward strand.
ATTATAAGTAATATCAATAATAATAATAATAATAATAATAATAATAAAACAGTTAGAATACAAAAAATGTAATTTATATATGTAACATGACAATTTAAGTTTACATAATTTGCAGAGGTCTAAGAATCTCTCCTTGACAGATATCTCACCTCTGTCCGTGTTGGTTCAAGTGTTACGTCGACCAGGGTAGGTATATGAGAAAGCTCGCCAGAAGTTTCCCGTGTGTCGGTAGTTATTCCTGGTTTTATAGATTCATCCTCCACCGAATATACCGACTGCCATATATAGCATATAATGTACTGAAAAAATTACGTTCAATCCACAAACATAATTTTCAAAACGATGGCACCACAATATTTAATAGAGGCTTGTATAATGAGTCAGCTGATTTTAACTGAATATGGAGACAATATTTTTCTGCGTGAATACAACGATCTTGTCTTGTCATTAGTTGTCTTTTTAGCCCAAGACATACTGTTTATTATCTATTATGGAGTATCCCAACATTGTGTTGTGTATTATGGGGTATCACGACATTTTATTGTCTGTTATGGGGTATCCCGACATTGTATTGTCGATTATGGGAATCTCAAAATGTTATTGTCTATTGTGGGCTATCCCGACATTTTATTGTCTATTATGGGATATCCTGAAATTATTGTCTATTATGGGGTATCCCGACATTTTATTGTCCATTATGGGGTATCCCGACATTTATTGTTTATTATATGGTATCCGAATATTGTATTGTTCATTATGGGGTATCCCAATATTTTATTGTCTATTATGGGATATCCCGAAATTATTGTCTATTATGGGGTATCCCGACATTTTATTGTCCATTATGGGGTACCCCAAATTGTATTGTTTATTATGTGGTTTCCGAATATTGTATTGCCCATTATGGGGTATCCCAATATTTTATTGTCTATTGTTGAGATATCCCAGGAGATGGACATTGAACCAAAGTCGACTACAATATCTTGACCACGTTGCATGACATGCTGCTTATAGCTAATATTTTATTTCATAACAGAAACGATGGCCATTCTCTTGCTAGTAGAACAACTATGTATCTGACAGATGTCTTGGCGTGCAAGGACAGATTTGTAGATAAGCAATGGTTTTGCATGCATCACGATCGATTAGAGATAATATATGATTTCTAAGGAAACAATGTCATCGCTAAATCAAATTATGTAGTCTGCAAGTCTGCTGAGTTCCAGAGTCTAGGTTGTTGTTGTTGTTGTGGGGTTTAACGCCATTTTTCAGCACACGATAGGCCATATATGGCGGCCAGTATTAATGGTGGAGGAAGAACCCGGGAAAACCCCAGAAAGAACCACCGACCCACGAGAAGCTACTGGCATGCTTTCTCACATATCTACATTGGCTGAATCTGAGACTCGAACCGGCGCAGACAGAGGTGAGATGGCAGTGATCCGTAACGGCGAACGCTTTAGACCACTCGGCCACACGGGGCCCCCCCAGAGTCTAGGTAACTACATAATCATACTTGCTTGACAATGTAAACACTTAATAATTTCACTTCAGAAATGTAGTTATTTAAAGTAACAATGAGCTCGTGCATACGTTAGGTCTATGACATTTTATCTTGTAAGCTTCACACGGATTAGCTTGTACATATGCGTAATATCTACAGAGAGAGATACAAAAATAAGGACAATGTGTTGTAATTACAATTTCGCTAACCTTTACCTTTTCCTCACCGTTATTACGTCTACATTGATCTGAACAAGAATTTTGGTTACGCGCCCTGTTGACATTGTACTGTAGCAGTTCAACAATATCTGTTTTTTAGTGGATTATGCGCCCTGTTCACACTGTACTTAGCAGTTAGACAATATTTATTTGGTACTGTAATTTGACCCTCTAATTAACATCTTCTGCCCAAAAACTGCATTGCAAGAGAAATTTATTATGCGATATCTGATACATATATTCCACTAGTTTTAAAGTGTTCTGTTTTTTGAGGGGAGGGTACTTTTACTATCCATTCTTCGAATGCCTGGTTAACTGCTGTCGGCTGCCAAGCCTGTCGTAAAACAGCTCTCTCATCTTGAGTATTTGCTTGGAAAGTTTCCAGAAGGCGTTCTGAAGGTATGATGCATTTCGATGTTATTGGGAGTAAATTGTACCTTGGAGCATTTCCGCCTGCAATATTTTTCCTGGTATTCTTTCGTTCATTAGGGCTAGATGGTTGAAAAAGAAGTACCAACTCTCAACAGGTCTGAATTACAGCCTTACCAGGTTATGTTTGATGGGTAATTGTTGAGTGATTGGATTTTCTTTGCACCAGAATATTTTGAACGCTACTTATTACAGTTTAGATTAATATAACAAATACTCCAAAAATTGTTATATATATATATATATATATATATATATATATATATATATATATATATATATATATATATATATATATGTGTGTGTGTGTCTGTGTGTGTGTGTCTGTATGTCTGTCTGTCTGTAGAGGGAGCTAATAAGAGCAAATATTTTAGCCAAAAGATTTACCAGTCATTTTTGTGTGCGAATGTTCTGTACACAATCCAGGAGCATAAACTGTTTTCTGTTAAGATTTGTTCAGGGATCATTTGAAACTGATACTTATTTGTGTTTCGCTAACATTAACGATGGCATGCGCAATGAATGAAATAAATAGAAAAGCACGAAGGAGGGTGCGTATTAGCAGATTTGCTCGTGCATAACTCGCAGCCAACTGCGAGCTGTGTTGCATAGTGGGCATCGCATAATGCATTTAGGTTCAGGTGAACACCATCACATGGACCTGTATAGTGAGTGCACACGGTACATATTGGAATTAAACTATTTAAATCCCCTGGATAATTAGATCCTAGATACATTACAGTAAGAAAAGTCAACACTGAGTTTCTGCTGATTCCTAAAATATCGAAGAATCTATTTTGAGATCATCGTGTTTAGTCCTTCATTTAATCATTTACCATCTCTAGTACAGGCTAATGAAGTGTGAGTCACCGATATTGTCTCTCTTTATTCAATCAGGTATATATTCCAGTCAATATTATGCGTATTCTCTCACAAGTGACTATCAATTTATTAATATATATCTTTTAATCCCAATCTATTCTATCCTGAAACAATGTCTGATTGCCCGTTTATTTGTTATGTTATTGCTAATGTTATTGGGTTTAACGTCATTTTTTTCAGCACAAGATAGGCTATACATGGCCGCCAGTATAAATGGTGGAGGAAGAACCCGGAAAACCCGGGAAAGAAGCACCGACCCACGTGAAGCTACTGGCAAGCTTTCTCACATAACCACATTAGCCGAATCCGAGACTCGAACCCATGCAGACAGAATTGAGATGGCAGTAATGAGTAACGCTTTCGACCACTCGGACACTCGGGGCCACCCGTTTATCTGTCTATCTGTATGACAGTAGTAGGTACTGCACAAAAATGCAAAGTTATATATACTTGACTTTTGTTAAATAGACAAGGCATCTTTCGTTTAACTTAAATAGAAGCCGAGAATGAAACAAAAAAAGCACACATTGTTTTCCTTGTTAAAATAGTCCATTATGTGAACTAATGGAGCAATGAGACTTAAACTATACCCACATTCTCTAGAATTTAGGAACATTCTGTAGAAGTCTTTAACACTTACAACGTTAGGACGATCTTAAACACCATAAATATTAGAACGCCCTTTAACACCTAAAACATTAGAACGGTCTTTAACACCTAAAAATATTAGAACTGCCTTTGAAACCTGAAAACATTAAGACACATTTCTGGCTGGCAAAACGGAAGTGAGATATTTCTTTGCAGCTTAAGGTAGAAAATCCGTTTTTGCAGATGCGTCTTAAGTAAATGTAATTTGAAAGACTCATTAAACGCAGAAGTGTCGGAGGATAATTAGATTTTTGACAAATTACAGTGTCTTTATTTATTAGGTAACATTGAACAGCTGAGGTAATGAGAAAAATGAATGCGCGCTTCAGGTGCGTGAAAGATGTCAGCTGGCATTAGGTTCTGGGGACATTCCATTAGTCTTTTTGGTGCCAAGAAGACCAAATACAGCTCCACACAGAAATTATACACAAAGTATCTGCATTTCTGAAGGAATGTCTACATCATGTATTGAAAACAAAACTGAAAGAGAAAAAAATGAACTCAAAGTTGATGAATAGTCAAGCATCTGTTATACAACATAATTGATACTGTAAAATCTGAAATATTCGTTGGGATACAACAAATTGTAGTTTGGGATTAAATGGATGATTTCATGTTGATGTTTCGGGCAGTGCCAAAACTGTGTACCGCATCTCTGTGAACGGCACTATCTTTCATGGAACATTGAATGTTATAACAAGACTCTCTCCATTGAAAAGAAAGAAATTGAAATCTCCACGAATATTACTGATCTTACAGTAAACACACACATATACACGCACACACTTAAAGTATCTCTCTATCTATCTATCTATCTGTCTGTCTGTCTGTCTGCGTGCGTGCGTGCGTGCGTACGTGCGTGTGTGTGTGTGCATGCGTGTGTATGTGTTCCAACTGAAAGAAAGGATAGTAGATATGCATGTACATCGGGTCTGATGGCACTGGAAACCAAATATTAATTTACAAATCATCCATAATTTCTGTAATGAGGTAAAAGTCTTAAAATGGCTTCTCTATATTCTTGACATTGCTTTATATGGCACAACAGGCAAAATATATAATTGGACAAATTTCTGACGATTTTACTTCAGTGTATTATACATGAATCTTATGGTTATTTTCTTTTCGAAGATCTGGATTCTTCAGTATTCATGTAAAAAACAGAGGATCCCATAAATTTGACAACATATGGCTTCAACGAGGAAGATTTCACATGGGGATTATCGATCTACTGTAATTCCTAAAGACCGATTGCAGATTTAAATCCTCCTTACATTTCTCTTCCTCAGGAAGACGGTGGAATCCATTAATAAATTAGACATTTTATATCTGTCGGCCAGATTCTATAACTTTAAACTCGATGTTTTGGGATTACGAATACCCATAGTATGAAACAAAAAATGTGTCGTCCATTAGCCCACAATAAATCTATGATTTAATGGCATAAAGAGGTTGATCACATGCCATGATGTTTAATTATGTCAAATTTATTTCAAGGAATATTTCGTGAAACCCCGAATCTTGTCCTACGTTACTTTCCACTTTCAAAAAATCTACAAGATTACGTACATGCGTTACTTGAAAGTGATGTAGAAATAACGGTATCTTAGATCAAAGTGAATAATCTTACAGAATTTTAACAATTCCTGATAATATTTTCTACAGTACATACCTGATTAATTAGAATGTAAATATGTATTATATGCTAATTAATCACTAATTATAAACTGACATCATAATAGAGAAGTGAGAGCTATTTGGAAATGGGAACCTTATTTTTAGCAACTTTCTGTACATGTATATATGAATGAGATGGTACGAGAACTTATTTGGACTGAGGAAAATATCACTTGAACTCTAAACCTGTTAACACTTTCTCCATGGAACCATTCCAGATAACCAAAGACAAAATTTATTACGTGACGGCAGAGATATTACGATGTATTAAAAACAAATATGAGATAGATTCCTTTATTTTTGTGAGTATTCTTTGTTTTATAAAAAATAAAAATAAAAATATTGGTCTGTAATTAAATTCATTGATTCGTGAGGGGATGTCATCGTTTGCACAGAAAAATAATTTTGTCCGGACTTTAAATTCTTAGCAACCAAGAAATGCACGAAAACGAATGCGTCATTTGATGTCTCAGTACGCATACTCGTAATGTTAGATGCATTTGATTAAAGGTCTAGCTTAAATTAATGCAGTCTTTTCAAGATTGAACAAAAAATCGGGATTTCTTTGATTCAAATTAAACTAATGAACTGTTTTGACAAATGTATACTTTTATCGCCATGGCTTGCAATTGACATTGGACTTATGAGTTATTTTGAGACATTAATACCTTTCACGCCAAAGTTCGCAGTTTACGTTAAACGTATAAATTATGTTAAAAATTTAAATTTTTCTCGCCAAGACACGCATTTTGAAATGAACTTATAATTATGTGTAAAAAGTGATACCTTTCTCTTCATTGCTCGCGTTTCTCATTCCACTTTTAAATTATGTTGAAAACTTGACACCTTTCTCTTCAATGCTCGTGTTTCACATTACACTTTTGAACTGTGTTGGAAAATTAATACCTATGTCGCCATGGCTTGCAAAAGAGTGAAATTATTCAACTAGTTTCATTTACATTATTTGAGGTTAACACTCATTTAAGATCTTACATCGAGCGAACTAAAGCAGATACATCTTTGGTGGGTATTACTACGGGAATAGGGTCAACCAGCTGTTATGTATTGTGGTCCCGAAAATAAAATTAGTTATATTTTTTACTGATTTTGTTCTTGATTTTTGTAGCGCAGTGAAGAATGCTGATTAGAATGCAGAAAAAAAGCCTAAACAAAAATATTTTTTTTAGTTTTGCAAATGATCACAAAGCAAATAGGAGTGATTCAGCAGGTTCCAAAAAGCTCACTTATCATAAGAATTCGAGTTATTTCATCCCGATGCAACTATTTCGGGAAAATTTAATCCCGATACAACTATTTCGGGAAAATGCAAAATAGTCTGTGCTGATTTTGTTTTACTGTTGCTCCGAAGTTATTGCCTAACACATTTTCTTGGTGCATCGGAAGTTATAAATAATGCATGACATTTAATATAAATATGTTGACAAACATTAAGGAAATATATCGGAAGGCAATTAGTATAGTCATGAATGACATCTAATGATATCATTTCCGTTATGCGTTTTACAATTTGTGCAATGTCTTTTCAAACTAGTTAGAATCATATAAAGGTTTTGTTTCCCTAATTTGATTGCTCAGAATCTAATTTCATAAAAGCAGCACGAGAAAAGAAACTAAAGTTTTAAATCTTATTCAGACATTAAACATACTAGACGTATATTTGCAAACTTCAGATGCATTCCTCTTTTATATCCACAAAAAACTTTCTAGTTGCATACAACTGTTACCAAACGATAAGAAACAACGAAGAAATGTACACAGTAAAAACCTAGACGATGGCACAATACTTATCTATATCATTCAGTCCATCTGCTCCATTTTTGAAGCCAACACTGCTCTCGCATAACTGTCATATAAACAGGAAAATCGAATGGGAAGAAAAAACAAACATTATCCGTTGAAAAATTTATTTTTTCTATCATGTTGCCCATATATAATTTGACAACCCCACTAGCTTAGTGGTTAGGTGCGCGCGCGCGCGCGCACACACACACACACACACTTGTTTCCTTGGCGTAAAACAGCGAAACTGAACGTAGTCATTTTTGAATTTTTATTATATTCATGTAACATAATTTCCTTATTTTTGGTATTACTGCAAACCTTCCTGCACAACTGGCCTTTATTTGCGTAATTGAATGTTTTTACTTTGCTTAAGGCGAGTGATGCAATTTCTTTGAAAATGATAATGTGACCTGGATTTTCATAACAGCGAGGCTTTGTTCTAACATTTGCTAAAGTTTTGTGAATGTCGGAGTTCCCTTATTTTGCCCCTCTGGGCATAGTATCGATTTTTGGAGATTTTCATTTAAATGGAATTCCTAGGGACAAATCCATTCCGCTGTCAAACGCATGCATAATGCAGATAAATTAGAATTCCAAATTAGCCAATGGTACATGATAGAGGGAAACTAAATCAATTGTTTTTCGTGCACATGGGAATTAGGTATTACCCGAGATACCAAATTCCAATGTTTATTACAATTAGGGACTTTGTGAAACAAGTGTTTTCCGTTAGCCGGCAATATGTTATTACTAAGTTTTGCTTCGATTTCAGAACCTTGGTGTTGAGTTATCTTCATCTCATTCCCATCAGTCGGTTATAAATCATTGGGGGGGGGGGCTTCCAGTAAAAAGTCTTCCATCTTTCTTCTCCTTTGTTCCAAAAAGTATTATCCTCATTCATTTCCTGTGTTATCGTATATGCATGACAAACATTATACCATTAGTCCAAGTCTAGAATCCTTTAAATTAAATAAATAAATAAATAAATAAATAAATAAATAAAGTGAACACGCAATTTTACTAGTTATTTTTTAGGAATCGTGACACACAGTTTTCAATCATGATACTTGCTTTTTTATTCCTTTCTCATCTGTTATTTCTTTGGAACTTTCACACAATCACCACACCTATGAACTTTAGAAACTCATGACAGCATTACAATCATTATAACCGTGATTTTTTTAATTTATATCCTTATTCACCTTAAAAGAATAAAGTTTATCCAGGGTCCAACAAATCTTGTACTCAAACTCCGGCTACCAAAATACTGAGTTTCGGCTATCAACTTTATAAATCAGGTACACATGTGCTCTACACTGTGATATCACTTGTTCAATTTATTCGCAATATATTTATTAAACAATATTAAAAAAATCTGAATAATTATTAATCATTTATAACCTGGAAAATGAAAGACCTTTTAATATTATAAAAGTACCTTCTGAATATTATCTGTATGTACTCATTTGTAAGTCGAGTCAGTGGCGCCGCGTTAGGGGTGGGGTGTGTGGCGGGGTAATTGGAGGGTGCAATCGCCCTCACGTGACAGGAAAGGGAGCCGTCGGGAGCTTTTTTAATTATGTAGCTAAAACTATCATAGTATTTTTTTCCCCCTTAGCCTAAGTGCAGAAATTCTTCATAAAACATACATTTAGGTCGGGGTTGGGGAGTTGGGAAGTAAGCCAGTTATGTACAAACTGTTTTCTGCAGCAAAGTAGCGGTGTCATTGTAGAATATTGTTCTCGAGCGCCACAAAACCTCGCGCCGATCCTGATTTCAATCCTATATCAAAATTGCAGACTCAAATCTGCCGTCGCAAAATGCGTCCATAGCTTAGGGACTGTATTTGTGTTCTACTGATTACTCCTACAAGCTACGTGGACCAGTATCTGTCGGCCCATTTAAGGGTGGCAGATCTGAGTCAGTGCATTTTGTAATTCGACGTATAAGCGAGTACTTATGGTAATCACTTACGGACTATTTCATTCTGGTTGTATTGCATCATATGCTTCTACTATTTGTTAAACTCTACATTTTTTTTTCAGTATAAATCACAACAACAAACTTCTGCTGGAAATGTTGATATGTGTATCCTTAAAATTAATGATGTCAAACTGGCTTGGGACGTCACCTAACAAGCAACCACGCAGCATCATTGCCAAATTCTAAAAACGAACCCTACTCTTAAGTTCTTTTGTGTGAGGATCAATTTGTCATTTCTTCCATATAAGTTCTTTCCCCCACGCCGCTATACTCTGTCTGTCTGTCTGTCTCAATATCCTGTACCAGAAATGCACATATTTCACGAAGGAATGTGTAAATCAGAAATCTCTTCCATTATTTTCTTAAACTACTGACTTTGAATAAAAGACCAATTGATTAACTGACTCTATCGGTTGTACCAAAACTTGTCTGGATCGCTGAACCATAATATTATCTTGGTTTGGAATTCAAGAAGTCTTCTTGTTTTGGCTCAAGATTGACTGTTTTTCTATCGGCCTGACAGTCTGATAATTAATTCATTTTGGAGTCGATCTGTCAAGAATGAGTGATCAATTCCTTTAGGCGTCGATCTGTCACGAATCTGTGATCAAGTCCTTTTGGAGTCGATCTGTCACGAATTTGTGATCAATTCGATTTCCTAATGTGCTCTCGATATATTGGACCGTGATGCAGTCATGTATTTTAGTGTTCACTCATATGAGAGAGAGAGAGAGAGAGAGAGAGAGAGAGAGAGAGAGAGAGAGAGTCATGATGTGTTTTGCTAGCTATGTCCAAATCGTAAGTTGTTCTTGGAGTTTATCACAGTTTATTAATAATTTCAAGAAATATTCTCCAACCATGTGCACAATTTCAAAGAAAGGTACGATTGCGGATGGGATTGAAAAATATTATAAGAAACAAAAATAATTTCAGAAGGAAAAACGAGGGACAAAAACCATGAAAAAATGCATGTAAAAGATAAAAACTGCCAAAAATTTGTAGTTTTCGCCATAAGTATATATTCCCGGGCACGCTTGTTTTTCAATGCAGTAATCCTACAGTACTTGACCTATTGCTGTCCCTTCTTGCGGCTGAACAAAGAGCTCAATGAATGCACATGAAAGACCGAAAGGCCTATGCCATAATATGGAATCAAAGTTACCAGGTGATTTAAAAGTGAGTGAATTTTTAAAGATACTCCTGCACGGCAGATATTATCATATCTTGTTCATCTGAGACCTAGTCGCCAGGTGAAGCTTAAGTGCATACAGCTTTGAAGCGTGACTAAAGCACGTGGCGGGCACGCGACTGTCTTTTGGTTGTCAATAACATGGCTAGATTGAGGCTCCATAAAGGACTGTTTTCTTTGTTTGCGTGTTACACACACCTATTGTCTCCCCTTGATTTTAACCAATAATAGAATTGACAATTTAAAATAAAATATACTTTTATTTTGTTAGTTATCGAAGTTAGATAAAAGTCTTGCCAAAGACGATGAAGTGTTAGAAGTGAAATGTGCACGTATGTATGTATGTATGTATGTATGTATGTATGTATGTATGTATGTATGTATGTATCTATGTATGTATGTTTAAATGCACGTCAACACAGTAATGGCTGTAACACGTTTTACTTCGTTGTCCGCAAGAAACTTGTAAAAATAAATTCATTTTATAGCAATATATTTATTATGCATTAAGGTATATGTAGTATGTTGGATGTTGATAGAAAAGTAACCAAATATGTCTACGTCTTAGGTATCAAACCAAATACGTCAATATCTTAGTAAAATGTTAATCATTCAAAACGGGAACAACGAACAAGCAATATAACGCGCGATTTTCCACTTGAACAAAAAGAAACAGAAGATCGATTGGAATCTCTTTACAAGACTAGGCTATAACGTATACTATTTTACCGAGTTAAAATGAAAGGAATTAATAAATTCATAAAACTACAACAAAAACCAATCAGAAAACAACAACAGCAAAAATAATAATAATAATAATAATAATAACAATAACAATAATCATCCTCATCATCATGACGATGACGACGATGACGGCTAGGATAATGATATCCATGTAGGTTATTTTACTCGACTTACACTTGAGTTTAATCTTCCTTTCGGTAAGAAATGTTACATGTTCTCTACTTTATTTTGTATTTCTTGATTACACCTGAGTTGTATATTAATAACAGTACATATAAAATAAACGAACACAATCTGTGCGATCTCCATGTATATATGATTTAATGAAGGCGAATATCTGTGCCGATAGCACAACTAGGATACATGTATAACTTTGTTCTCATAAAAACTTAAATTGGAGGACAGGTGCGAAACTGCTAAATAAAATGGCGTGCTTTTCCCACGCGAATACCTGATACATTAGTCGAGCTTGTCATATGCACTGTCGAGATTAATTATTAAAATCCACATACGGAACAAAAGAAGATACTGTATGAGTCACCTGCGCCTACAGAAATTTATAACAAATAATTTCACTAGATGTCATCGATCCTCGTTACAAGTATAATGTTAGTATAAATAACATAACATCATCTAAATGGTTACTTTACTCTTTGCATAAAGAAGGCAATAAAATGTGATATTGCTAATTTGCAAGTCCTTTTTTCATAACAACGCATCAAATAACGTTAGAAATCGAAAGGACGCGTGGCGTACTTGCGTGATTCAAAATCTGCTGACACGAAAATGGCGAGTTAGTGGTAACGGTCTTTGTCCGAGAACGAACCATTGCCATGTCAATGTCTTGGGGTGACCGACATTCAAAGACATTTATTGATTTTTAGAAATTTCCGTTGTTCCAAGATAACATCCACGACATCATAAAGACAGTGAATATTGACCCCCAGATTTAAGGTCAAGCCACAAACTGTGGAATATTTTTGGAACCAAATTATGCGCACATTTTAATATTCCATTCCTTCAATCCATTGTTGATTGCATTCTTAATAAGTTTATAAAAAACATTTTTAAAATGATTTCTAGCATCCGTAATCAGTAGGAAACCAGCATCAAATGTGCAGACACTATGCAGCACCAGCGGACACATGAACATACCGATTCAAGATGGTTAGAACAATGGTCTCCATGAGACACAATAAATAATGCCTCTGAATCCTTTGTTTGAAAACAGTCTTATGGCGATGTTTTATCCCCCTCCCCCTCCGTCTCGGTCAAAATCAACAACAACAACAACAATGATAACCCCTCTCTCCCTCTGTATCTCTCTTTTTTGCGTGTGCGTGTGTATTTATAAGGGAATATAGCTATCGCCATGTCCGTGTTCCTGTCTGTCCTAAAACATGCTTATTTCTGAAGCATAGCTACTAAAAATTCCATAAACTTCAATCAAACTTGGTATACGTGTCACGAAAGTTCGTACCAGCTGTCTTTTTAATATTTAGAATATTTCTCATTGACTATTTTGTATAATAGCACTTAAATAGTGTAACGTAGATAATATATATATATATTGGGATTGCTGGATAGAGAGCGATTTTTATAAGTGGGGTACCGGGGACAGTATATCTCATCTGTAATCAGAGAGAGAGAGAGAGAGAGAGAGAGAGAGAGAAATAGAGAGAGAGATGGGTAGGTGGGTGCACAATGAGTAGAAATAAGCGCGCAAATTTCGCGGTGTGATCGAGAATAAACGACAGATGTTCTCCTTAACAAAAGGCAGGCTTAACACACCCCTAGTGGGCTTGATTCTCTTGCATAAAACTCCATAGAGGTAACCGACCAGGTATTAACACTCACTAATTCGTGACACACATTTTGCCACCTGCCGCCTATTGAAAAGACATAGAGAATAAAATCTCATTGTGTCAATTCGTGCATACATAAATAACAACGTACATAGAGAGGATTCCACTAATGATGTCTTAATATATCAACGATATTATTTGGTTTTTGGTTTTGGCCATATACGGAGGAAAAAAAACGCTTTGGATTATATAAAAGCATAACATTGTTTGTTTTCTTGGCACCAAAATTTCCGAAAGTAGTGACCAAAATTAATAAACAAGGTATCGACATGCTGTCACCATTTTGGAAACATTTTTTTATTATTCAATTGTTATACGATTTGCCCTTAAGCTTAAATGTAATTTGTTTTATAACAGTATTGAGACTAGAAAGTAGTTAGCAGCTCAATGTAATGAAGAACATTTGAACTTCACGCTTATCATATCAAATCATATGTAGCAGAGAAGATAATAACAATTAATAACTTATGACAGGCAAACATTTCATCTACATGTGTGCGGCATGGTTGAGTGAGGAGGAAAGTAACATGTGGGTGGGGATGCTACTCTAATGGTGAAGCATTGATTTAATAATTATGGTAATAGTGATGTCCCATTTCTTCAATTAACTACCCTGCAACATTTAGCAGTGAATGTGTGAAATAATAATATATAACAAAACATTATATACATTTTTTGTCCTTTGATGCAGTCATTTAGTGGCAAGGAATAAGGGATGTGTGTGTGAATAAACTCTGGAAAAATTGAACATGAACTGTTCTGCTGCACACACTGCTTGCAAACAAAATGGATTCTAGTCAGTCCTGAACAACCTTGACAATAGTTCCTAAAGAAAGGTATGGAGGCATGTACTGGCATTTTATGACACGGATACTTTTCTCCGTGAATTTTGGTATTACTATTAATGCCACAATGTTTAGTCCCAAACATTGTGAATATATTCAAAATGAACAGTCTGGAATATTTTCAAACTTTTCACACGTCTTTCTGTATACACCGCAAATCTCTCTCTCTCTCTCTCTCTCTCTCTCTCTCTCTCTCTCTCTCTCTCTCTCTCTCCCATCCATCCGTTCATCCATCCATCTATCACCGTTCTGGTGGACTACTGGCTATAGTGTCAGCTTCGGATGCGGAAGTTCGCGGGTTCAAACCGCGACCGAGTCACACCAAATATTTATAAAATTGGTATTAACAGCTGGCTCGCTAGGCACTCAGCATTAAGAGGTAAATGTCAGGACTGGTTGCTCTGGTGTCAGGATAATGTGACTGGGTGGGACATCATGCTACATGTCTTCGGTATGATTCCCCAGTGCTAGACATCACAGCCAACTCTGCAGGCATCGTAGTAATATGACTGAATTTTTTTAAAGCTACTTTAAAAAAAAAATCTAAATCCATCCATCTATACATCCATCCATCACAATTGGTAATTAATTATTGAATCGTGAGTTTAAATCTCTAACTACTTTCTTTGTATACTTAAAATGGATTCATTGCAAAATGTACAAAATATAAGACTCCGGTAAAATATTTCCCATTTATATAGACCACAGTACATCAAATTGCCTCTTTGTATCCTGATGTCTAAAACATTCCATTTCTATGCAAATTACTACACCGTACAAAGATAAAAATTTACCGTGTTCAAATGTATTACACAAAACAACATAAATAACTATTTATTACAAAAGCAGACAACTGTCATTTAATCATCACTAAAATGTATATAATTAGTTGCTAAAAATAAGTGTCAACTCTGTTTCATATGTGGCCTCTTTGACAAACTGTAGAATCACATATATATACACGTGTATGTATGTCGTACTCATCGTCAATATGCATGTTGCACTATACTTACTTTGACATTCACGATAAGTGACAATCGTAACTTCCAATATATGGTACCTGATCGGTTTGTAATTTCGTTAAAATGTGTCTTTCTTAACATTTTGATCAGTCCTTGCTTTGTGGAAATGCATGATATAACTTCAAAAGTTCTTATACTTATAAGCAGATTCAATACACATCCAATTATGCAATACACATACAGTTTATTTAGGATAAGCAACTAATGACAAGCACTTTTCATTATCTTTAGACAGGTATTTAGAACGAAGAACTGATAATACACGAAGATATAACCTTTGGCAGATTAACATTTAGAGAACAATTGGCGGTGAAAGCAGAGAGGAAGGAAAGTACGATGTATTTGGATTTTTTTACTTTTTTAACGTAGCGTTAACAAGTTTTCAGTCATATCGACATGATGTCTGCAGTGTGGCAGTTTATAGTGCTGTCTAGCACTGGGGCATCATGCCGAAGACGTGTAGCATGATGTCCCACCCAGTCACATTATCCTGACACCAGGCCGACCAGTCCTAACACTAACCTCTTAATGCTGAGCGCCGAGCGAGGCAACTGTTAGTACCATTTTTATAAGTTTTTGATATGACTCGGCCGGGGTTCGAACCCGCGACCTCCCGCATCCGAGGCGGACGCTCTGACTACTAGGCCACCGGAGCGATTAAGTATAATATAAACAAGTAAATTAACCATTCGTTAGTATGTATGTTGGGAACGTTTCTGAATTTTCTTTCCGCTATTATTCAATATCGACCACAACTATATATTAAATATGGAAAATTGAATAGCCATTATGTTATACGCGTGCGTGTACTATGATTGTCGTCAAGGGACCGGGTTGACTGGGTTATGGCAGCCCCAACTGCATTGCATCGTTATGTTAGCCATGTGCATTAGATACAATAGCCAATGTTTTCATGCAACAAGATAATTGCAATGCAATTGCTCAATATTATGTAAATGCCTTCATCTATTGCATGTAAAATGCAATGTCAAATTGCATACTTTAGCTCATATCAGTACGTTTTACTCAAACATCCATAAGTATTTATATTACAGTTTCTTCAGTGAATAATTTATATCCTTTCACTTATTACGTAGTATTTATAGGTTACTGCATTTGTATGGGAAAATATGAACGAATTTGGGATGGAATACTGCACGACCTTGGGAGTGAAGTATATCCTTCCGACAAAACGAGTTCATATTTTCCCATACAAATGCAGTAACCTTTTTGTTAGATGCTCATATTTTTATTCTACCTAAGGTTTAATTATATAAACAAAATCCACTACAAGAAACAACGTAAATGAATGAATGCCGTATTCCAAACTAAATACACAAGCGCAGATTTGTCATTACACAATGACATCATTATTAATGCACACATAACTCCGCCCAGATAAATTTGAACTTAGTCGCGCGCTCGACATAACTTTCGAAAGAAAATGGCGTGTCTAGTTAAAATTGAAATTTGCAGTCATATTGTGAATGAATGCGCATTGCAACAACTTTTCCATTTGATCTGGAATGAATATATTTCGGTATTTTGTTTCGATTCGACGAATGTTTGTGAATTTGGACTGGATTCATCTGTGCAAATTATGCATGAAATACATCGGACTGAAGTGGCGTGGGAGAAGCGTGTTTACATCTGTAAATGTGTTTCTGTTTCTGTCCTTGAATGTTTTAAATCGTAATGTGGGAAAACATGAAGTCTTTCAATTGCAATTATCAAAAATACGCTATGGAATTTAATGCTTATTTCATTTTGAGTGCAGGAAGGAGGATGCAATTGCACTTATCATCGAAATTATAGCACACTTTCGAAATGTGTAATCCAGAGTTAAAACCTATGACATGGCTCGAGTAATTCGGATCTGCAGAATTAAGAAAATACATTTTGAGGAAATTAAGGATGTAAAAGTGTAAGTATATTTTATTTTACCATTCTTATCACCAGCTAAAGAAGATAGTTTATGCCTTGTCACTTGTATGTTATTTGTAAGGACTTTATCTTCCTTCTTTTATATAATGTAATTAGCCTAAATCCGTAACATTATATCAACGCGGAATGTGCCAAAACAGTTTTTTTTGCAGTCCACGAAACATGTTTTAGTTCATTCAGAAACAAATTTAAACAACCACCACGTAAAGAGCCTCTTACGCGAGTGTACATGATTTGTGTACAAATCAAAAGAGCTGGCGTCTGCGTCCAGTGTTTGTTTACAATAGAAAGTAATTCCTTTATTCACGTGAATGCTATATGTGTTTATTTTTTCGCGCGCGTTCAGTATCGGGGATTACTGAACGATTCTGACAATGTAAAGTTAACGGGGAAAAAAATCAGCATATAATAAACGTGATTATTTAGTTATACAGCAGCATGTAGCCCCCAAAAGCAGCCTTCTTTGGATCAACGTCTAAATATTTTCTTGGAATGTTCCATGATAACAAGTCAAAGCAGTTAAATATTGTTTGGCATTTCTGATACATATTTGGTTTTTTATTTCTGGTAAGTAAAACAAAAGCTCATATTTAGGTTTAATTGAATGCCTTACGTTCGGTCAAAATTATTTGGTCATTATGCATATAATGGTACGTTATAAAATATCGAACAGCAGGTATCAGAGAAGACAACACTGTAGATCCAGTCTTGGTGTTGATAC
This sequence comes from Sinohyriopsis cumingii, assembly GCA_028554795.2. Classification (NCBI taxonomy): domain Eukaryota; kingdom Metazoa; phylum Mollusca; class Bivalvia; order Unionida; family Unionidae; genus Sinohyriopsis; species Sinohyriopsis cumingii. Next base: position 94,858,616 of record CM068831.1, read on the forward strand.
GGAAATACGGACTGAATATTAGCATCAAATGCCAGATCAACCATGTAAGATTAAATGGGTGTGTAATAAATAGAAATGTGACAATCAGCCATGTAAGATTAAATGGGTTCATAATAAATAGAAATGGGACAATCAACGATGTAAGATTAAATGGGTTCATAATAAATAGAAATGGGACAATCAGCCATGTAAGATTAAATGGGTTCATAATAAATAGAAATGGGACAATCAGCCATGTAAGATGAAACGGGTGTGTAATAAATAGAAATGGGACAATCAGCCATGTAAGATTAAATGGGTTCATAATAAATAGAAATGGGACAATCAACGATGTAAGATTAAATGGGTTCATAATAAATAGAAATGGGACAATCAGCCATGTAAGATTAAATGGGTTCATAATAAATAGAAATGGGACAATCAGCCATGTAAGATGAAATGGGTGTGTAATAAATAGAAATGGGACAATCAGCCATGTAAGATTAAATGGATGTGTAATAAATAGAAATGGGACAATCAGCCATGTAAGATTAAATGGGTTCATAATAAATAGAAATGGGACAATCAACGATGTAAGATTAAATGGGTGTGTAATAAATAGAAATGGGACAATCAGCCATGTAAGATGAAATGGGTGTGTAATAAATAGAAATGGGACAATCAGCCATGTAAGATGAAATGGGTGTGTAATAAATAGAAATGGGACAATCAGCCATGTAAGATTAAATGGGTGTGTAATAAATAGAAATGGGACAATCAGCCATGTAAGATTAAATGGGTGTGTAATAAATAGAAATGGGACAATCCAACTGTGCCGGGCAAGGTATTGTTTGTAGTAATACTAACTTTTTAACACGACTAAGTAACCATATGGTAGCAAATGCCTCCCCCCTCGCTTCTATGTGAGGGTGCTCATGTGCGTGGAAAAGGGTACTTACTCGAACTTCCTGTTATTCGAACCCGGCTTTAATCTGTAAATACGCAGAAGTCTTTGAATCATAGCAAGAATGAAACTTAAGAGCGAAAAGTGTCAGGATGTACAGTTGGGGAAAACAACGAAATTTTCTTGGCCAAATTCTTTACAAGAGGATGAGAGGTGCGCTCACCGGCAGTGAAATTAAATTATTGACTTTCTGTCTGACTCATTCTTTTGCAATCATAAACAAGAGTATGGGATTCTTTTACAGTCATAAACAAGAGTGTGGACTCCGGATTTTAGATGCTGTTATACTTAATGCGACTTACCTAAACCTCATACCGACCACTGATATCGCATTTCTGTCCGTGTGTGTTCGAGTCTCGGTTCGGCCAAAGTGTGTATGTAAGTAACCTTGCCAGTAGCGTCCTGTGGGTCGGTTGGTTCTTCCCGGGATTCCTCCACCACATATATTCTCCCCCATTTGCTTACAACTGGCATTAAAGCCACAAAACCAATCATTTGAGAAGAAACCTTACATAGATCGTAAATATGATTCCAAAATTTCTAAATAACCAGGATAATACAAGTTTTTCCTCATCATTGTAAAAAAAAAAAAAAAAAATAACTGTGTGAAAAACTTTGCTACTAACAATCGTTTGTTGAGTTTATTGTTTACTTTATCATGAAATCATCATAAAAAGATACATATTATTGATTAGTAACTGCATGTGCCTTGGTGCATTAAACTTTCATATCCACGTTAATTTATTTCAATTCGGCTGTCTTATCCGAATCTGATTTTACTACGTTTGACCGCACAAAAGTTATTTGACCCTATAAATTAAATTATGAATGGTCACACGTTTCTCTTACCAACATGGCGTAAAATTGACCAATTTGACGTAACCCAGTCTAAAACCGTTATACTTTATGGAGAAGGGAATCCTGACATGTGCCAAAATTAATTTATCCCTAGGTCGGTGTTTGCGCATGGCAGGTAACGAGACTGCAGCTGACAGGCATCAGTGAACTCAGTTACTTTCACCAACTGTCAATATTTGCGTTTATAATGAGCCCTATTATTAACTGAACTTATCTGGAGTGACAGTTTCCAACACACGCTCTTTACTGTGATTGAAACAGTGCGAGTGTGGTATAGATTTAAAAATGATGTAACTTGTAAGGTTTAAATTTTGGCTGTCTTTATTTCAGTTATTTTGTCATTATTATATACACGGTTTTAGCTGGGCCTAACACTTGTAAAGTTTGACACACACACACACACACACACGTACGCACGCACGCGCGCGTGACATTAAATACCACATTGTCAGCATTTTGAAATTTTTGATCGTTGTCAGAAGTCTGCTTATATTTCGTGTGGTGCAGGTCCAAATAAGAACCTTTTCCAACCATGTTCCTAATTTCAGCCCATATCCCAATATAAAAGACGGGTTAAGTGCGTATTTTCACAGCGTTTAGGCCAAAAACAATGCATGGTTGAGTCATGTATTTATGTTTTATTTAGCATGGCCTCTTTAGGGATCTGATGTTGCTCTTGTGGAGTTTGGTGTCAGTATTATTGACGTTTCCTTACCTTAAAAATGTAATGAGTTATATGTATTTATTAAATTCTTTATTGAAAACTAGTGCTCTGTATAAAGCTTACATTACGAATTGCGAAATCCTCCTACGTGTATTTGGGCCTATCATTTTTCCAGATTGGCGCGGTGCAAATTAAAATGTATTGAACGGAACTGATCGAACTAAATGACAGTCCATAGCACGAACTAAATGACAGTCCATGGCACTAACTAAATAACAGTCCATGGCACGAAGAATGGATGTTTTATTCATCCAATAAAAAGGAATCAGATTCGCTTAGATCAATCGTACAATCCAGTTCCAGTTTGAAATATTGACCTTTTTGACGCTACGTACGGGTACAACCCCCCTCAACATACCCGAGACTCGAAAGGCCAGCTACACGTTCCCCGATTTCATTCAGCTTTGCATGAAGTTTACAAACGACCAGTAAACAGCAAATTGAGAATATTATATATTTTAGAATGGGACAAACATATTTTTTTCTTTCTTCAGGATTTGCAAGCATAAATCGTTTGTAGACCAGACCATGTAGAGCGGTTTGTAGTCTTATACTATGCATGCTAAGAACAATGGTCCAAGACATTTGCAAACTGGGCACTGTCAATGTACGAGTTAAACAAAGCGTTCTTTTGATTTGTTTATTCTCAACTCAAGACGGCGCCGTGAATGCAGAACTGTATACTGGTGTTTAGAAGCGCGAAGATACGTTTTATATCAATATCTGATAACTAGTACATTGACTGGAGAAAACACTCCCAGCCTAAATCACCCGCACCAGCCACAAAAAAACAAAAACAACAAAAACAAAACAAAACAATAACAACAACAACAGAGCCAAGAAAGTCTAATGTTATGCATTAACAAGATCGTTTATTTAAAATAGCTATTAGCCAAACCACTGCACTCAGTATCGTAGTTTTCCTTTTATCTCGTATTCAGAGTAACGTACCTTTCCAATACTCGTCAGTATTATTCTTGTTGTTCAGCGAGGTTTCATACAGGTGGAGAATTACTGGGCTGCTGATGTCAATATAGGATAATATCGACCTGTCACCTGTAAAGAATAGCAAAATCCATGACGAAACACGATTAACTTTGTATTGTTAAAATCTGAAAGAAACCTTTCCAATCAATTTATTGAATTTCGCGTGGCCTTTATGGTAGTTCTCTGATCTTTATTTCAGGGAGTTGCAATGAATTTTAAAGAGAATATGCAGCAATTTCGTTAATGGATCGTATTAATTTGCATTTCAACCCAGTGGATTCCACGGAACCAAAGAGATTGACGCTGGAACAGGTGCAAAATATTCTCAAAGCTGGGACATATGAAAGTTCGAGGGTCTATATAAGTGACAGCAAAACGAGTACGCGATTAATAAAGTTTTCTTCGTGCAGATTAACAAAAAAAAAAAGAACGATTGAAAAAAAGACAGCATTAACATGGCGATTCCAAAAAGCGATGGCACAAGGCGCAGTGGTAGTGGAAGGGATCATCACATGTCCTCAATGTCGTGTGATTCATGTCATTGCTGGCTCATTCCAGTACGTAAAAACACAAGAATAGAATAATTGCATGGGGAATATCGTTATGGCAACAACCGCACGAATCAAACCTGATCAACACATATGATCAGACCTCCTGCTAATTAAATCACAAATACCTACGAAATATTTAAGAATGACCTTAAGCAAATCGTTTTGTTTACTATCTTGAATATATTTTTCACTTTGATCAGCCCCTCACCCAGAAGATTCGTTACTCGATCTTATTAACTGCAGAATTCTCTGGGGCCCCGAGTGGCCGAGTGGTCTAAAGTGCTCTCCGTTACGGATCACTGCCATCTCACCTCTGTCTGTGTGGGTTCGAGTCTCGGATTGGTCCAATGTGGGTATGTGAGAAAGCTTGCCAGTAGCTTCTCGTGGGTCGGTGGTTCTTTCCGGGGGTTTTCCCGGGTTCTTCCTCCACCATTAATATTGGCCGCCATGTATAGCCTATCGTGTGCTGAAAAATGGCGTGAAACCCTACAACAACAACAAAGCAGAATTGTCTCTACAAACTTACGGGCAGTGTTAAAGTGTTAATTGCCTGTTTGAAATGTATGTATGTATGTATGTATGTATGTTTTATTAAAAGGAATGTTCAGTGTGGTATTTCAACTTTGACTTTGTGTCATTTATGGATGTCTGTTGACTTAGTGAAGGGAAGGAAAGCTATTTACGGCTCAGGGAAGGGAATGCTTTAGCACAGGCATGTGCAACTACATCCAAGGCACTGGCCTGATGAGCGATATTTAAAGCCAAACCCTAGATGTAAACAGGCGGATAAGACGAGGTCGCGGGGTAGATCCGGCCTGCACATGCTTGCTTTTACCGGAAGCGCCAGGACAATTATAAATGCCTGTTAAGGCAGAAAATCATAGAACTCGTATGTGCATGGCAAGTGACTGTTATAGCTTTCCGTTAAATAACATTATTCCAACAACTTTTGAAAGACTTATTAGGGTTTCATAATCATTGTAGTACATTTGATATTAGGATTTTACACATTCTCCACATGAATATTGGTGCATGACTTAGTCTTTATCATTTTGTCTTTGTACAGATACCTTTTTTTAAAGTTCGTATGAGTACTAGAATGTTATTATAAAATATGGATGGAGCGCATGGAACAAACGGGAACCAAAAGCTATGTACAATGTGTTCGTTAATGATAAAATGTTTGTTGTCACCGTTTAAAATCATGTGGACATTTTTGCTGTCCAAGAAACCGGAATGTTCAAGAAAGGTCATAACCATCAACAAAAATAATTTCGTGCTCTTAAACAGATATATATGACTTTTTAGGATGCGGGAGGGGGCCTGTATTCCAATAATATTAGATCACTACAGACTGATTAGTTAAACGAAAGAAATAAGTTCACAAAGAAGGGTGAAATTTAATTTAACAAAAATATAAATCGTATAACAGTCTGGAGAATAATCTCCATTATTTTGTGTCTGGCGAAAAATCAAATTAACAAGAATCATTAATTCCTATTGGTCTTTTATCGGTACATTAAATGGGCACATATTAAAATCACGCATGGATGAAATCCAGACCGAAAGTTTATCAAGCCGTACGTTCAACACCTACCGTTTATCTCGTACAGAGATTGCACTGTACATGGTGCTATCGGCATTTACATGATAACGGTGTATTCTAAGTCCACAATAATTAGTTTGAGTTGATGCCTGTATCACATCAATTTCTTCGAGCCAAAATAATAAATGCATTTCGTTGCAGGACAGCTATTGCAGAAGTAGCGCATGCGCTTGCTGACTGAAATTATTTGAAAGCTTTGCACATGAACTGGCATGATAGTAAATGTAAATCAACATTTGCATTTTAACCTTAATCACAACCAATCAGTAAAAAATATTTCATTAAAAACCCCATTATAGCTTATCGTTGAAGTAGCTGACAAAGTAAAACATGTTTCCTGTTTCTGAAGGAGTCAGATTCACTGACAATACCCCAATAGACCGATGTAGCGCGAACAAAGAGAATTTTCAATAATACAACTTGATTTGCTTTTCTGTTTTTTTTTTTTTAAGTAACAAAATGTGATATAACAAAGTTTGTCTTTATTTTCACTGATCAAACATAAAATGCTCCAATTTCTGAATATTTCAAGAGTAGGACTAAAATAAACTAAGAATTTTATTTATTTAAAACTTGATGTCTAGAAAGCTCTTTCATTCTCCAAAGATTTATTTTTGAAAACTTACAATTTTCTCGCGAGCAGTAACAAGTGCGATAAAGGTCGGTGATAAAGGCGTCACATCATGTTAATGATGCTTTCACCTCTTATGACTAATATGTCCTAGAGCTACTTCCGCTTTGCTTTCTGCAGGCCAAAAATGGCGTGTCACGAAAACCAAATGAGACTTTATAGGGACAGAATGGAAATTTAGTTTATTTTTAATTTGATCAGTTAGACCACAGTCGGCGTGATATGAAACCATCATCCTCATCAAGCTAGATTAGGAGTTTGAGATTTTACGTCTTCCAGTCAAATCTGTCATTACTGTGGAAAAGTAAGTCATGATTCACAGTGAAATCTGTAATTACTGGGGAAATGTAAATCTTGATTGACAGAGAAATCTGTCATTACTGTACAAAAGTAAATCATGGTTGACAGAGAAATCAGTCATTACTGTGGAAAAGTAAATCATGATTGACAGTCAAATCTGTCACTACTGTGGAAAAGTAAATCATGATTGACAGAAATCTGTCATTATTGTGGAAAGGTAAATCATGATTGACAGTCAAATCAGTTGGTACTGTGGAAAAGTAAATCGTAATTGACAGTCAAATCTGTCATTACTGTGAGAAAGTAAACCATGATTGATAGATAAATCTGTCATTACTATGGAAACGTAAATCATGATTGACAGAGAAATCTGTCATTACTGTGGAAAGGTAAATCATGATTGACAGAAATCTATCATTATTGTTGAAAAGTAAATCGTGACTGACAGATAAATATGTCATTACTTTGGAAAAGTAAATTATGATTGACAGATAAATCTCTCATTAATGTGGTAAAGTAAATCAAAATTGACAGAGAATCTCAAAGTAAAGCCCATATTTTCATTATATTCAAACAAGCCCTTTTGCTAGAAGATGAGAGATTTGTTCCGTAAAACTTAGCCAACTCTCCCCGGCCCTTCATTTGGTTTCTTTACTATTCTTCTTATTCTCATGCCATTTTGGAAGAGATTGTTGTATTCTCTACATAGCTTTGCGTTCATTTGCATGTAGTTGTTTTTTTAATACTTTAAACTCAATGTGAAAGGACACCATATTCTAGTGCCAAGGAATAAGACACCCCCCCCCCCCCCCAATTAGTCTGATAAATCTCGTGCCCAAAGTCCAGGGGCTAACTTATTGATGGATCATAGCTAACTTATACTAAAGTCAGGTGTCAGATAGCCCAGTGCAGTTGTTTAACAAATACCTACAATCGTCCCTGTACTTTACACATAACGATAACTGTTAGTGACACATTACAAGTGAAAAGTATAGTCTTGACGGTAACAATTTCATATTTTAGTACCGTATTTGCATTCTTGTGCTGCTGTGTTTAACATGTGTTGCCAGTCTCCTTCAGCAGGTAGCCCACTACCATATGAATTGTAAATTTATAAATACCTTGTTAGGTTTTAAAGCTATCATCGTAAAATGCTATTTACTGGAGGGTCAAAACATTATGTTGCTTTTGTCTGAATCTCATAGTCACCCTTTTATTTCTGTACAAGGTATATTTCTGTTGTTGATTATTAATGAGTATCATGCGAAGTGACTCACTGCATTTTATTAGAACAGACCCCAAAACACCCATCGGTAATGCAACGGATGTTGATCACAAAAACTAATTTGCTGTCATTATTGATTGCTTACCTTATCTCTGCTTTTTGAACAGGATTGCAAACGGATTAAGACAGTGAGTGAGATTGAAGGGTGGGGTAATTATATATATATTTTTTTTACTACATATTAGTTCGTCACAGTTAGATTTATCATTATAATTTATAGCAATGGCAATCATAATTACCGTCATGAGTCATCGGCAACATTGACGTATCCGTCATCAAAGTCATCATCATCAAAAGTAATGTTTTTCATGATCATAAATCTAGTTTATCACAATAAAACATTTAAGTGAAAACTATGATCATCAGTAGTTACGAAACGAATTGTTATAATAATACCATAAAACCAACCATATAAATCAAACCAACAGGCAATCTTGTACACATTTTTGTTCTCATGCAATGAATTTCACATGGCACATTTCACAACGTATCAACCTTATCCCGACTCAACAGCCACATCCACTAACACCACTATAACCAACACTACTGCCACATTCACTAACACCACTATTACCAACACTACTGCCACATCCACTACCACCACTATTACCAACACTACTGCCACATCCACTACCACCACTATTACCAACACTACTGCCACATCCACTACCACCACTATTACCAACACTACTGCCACATCCACTAACACCACTATTACTAACACTACTGCCACATCCACTACCACCACTATTACCAACACTACTGCCACATCCACTAACACCACTATTACCAACACTACTGCCACATCCACTACCACCACTATTACCAACACTACTGCCACATCCACTAACACCACTATTACTAACACTACTGCCACATCCACTAACACCACTATTACCAACACTACTGCCACATCCACTACCACCACTATTACCAACACTACTGCCACATCCACTACCACCACTATTACCAACACTACTGCCACATCCACTAACACCACTATTACCAACACTGCTGCCACATTCATTAACACCACTATCTCCAACACTACTTCCACATCAACTAACACCACTATTAAATATTCTCAGCATGTTTTTTTAATGTTTTCAAATTTCATGGTGTTTGTTTTTGTAATCATATCATTATATGTTTTTTATCTTATAGGTGTTGTCTAATGTTTTAAAGCGCTTAGAGCTTCTAAAGATTAGGCACTCTACAAAGTCCTCATTAATAATAATAATAATAATAATAATAATAATAATAATAATAATAATAATAATAATTATTATTATTATTATTATTATTATTATTATTACCAACACTATTGCCACATCCACTAACACTATTACCAACACTACATCCACATCCACTAACATCACTATCACCAACACTACTGCCACACTCAATATCACTATTACCAACTCTATTTCCACATCCACTAACACCACTATTACTAACACTACTGTCATCATGAAGGCGGCAGAAGCAGTCACCAACAAATATAAAATCGTCCACAAATGAAGCACACATATTGCAAGTGAAAGTACTTGTGCCTTTGTACTCATTTTTTTTATATTATTTCTCTGGCTCAACCACTCGTACCAGCACTAACATCAATCCATCCTCCGTCTCATTCTTTTTGTTGCAGCCTCTATTATATTTTCTTTCTTAGTAAAGCTATTTTAAAGAAAAAGGCATGGAGACATTAAATTACATGAAAAAGTCAGTGTAAAAGATAAATGATAAATCTTTCCAGGAAAAAGACTTTTGTTGAAGTTTTTTTTTAAACAATCCTTTCTTTGTTTGTTTAAAAAAAAATCTCCACTAGTATGAAAATCATTACTGAGTTATCGTCTTTAGAAAAGATCAGTTCCGCATGATTTTTACTGTCGTTTATCTCCAGCATATGAGAAAGAGAGAGAGAGAGAGAGAGAGAGAGAGAGAGAGTTGCCTTTCATGGTGAACATAGGTAGTAACTGTAATATACATGCCTTTTTCAAACCTTTGCTTCATATATTTATGACGAGAAATAAGATAAGCATTTATCAAGAAGTACATGGAGAAATCTTATGTTAGGAGAAGACGGTTACATTTAAACGGGGTGGGGTTGTACAGTTCGAAAGCTCTTTTTATTTTTGTTGCAATAATTTACCATCAGTACGGCTGATATTTGTGTTTATTTTCTTCTCATTGTGGTCTTATATAATGTAAACGTTAGAACATACACATACATCACGCATGTACTTTTGAATTCACGTTTTTTAAAAAAAATAATTCTTTAAAACCCCTTAATCGTTATTTTTTTCTCTCAATCGATCGATGATCATACTGACTGTATTGTGTTGTTGGAGTCATTTCAATTTCTTAAACATCTTAATATCACTGTTTGCTTAATAAACCTATCGCATATTGAAGACATTATATTCTTTATGTTAGCGAGTTATTTGTTACAGTAATAGGTCACTTCTGCATACATATCGGGGACAGATAATACCCGCACCAACATTTGCGATTGCCATAATTTTGAGCTCAATTATTTGTAAAAGATGCAGTATAAATTTATAACAAAGAATATTTTGGTTTCATAATACGCAAGATTTACAAAATTGACACAGAAAGCATTATATTTGATCTTTAATATTTTAATATAATTATTTGTCTAGACATCAAACCATCTTCGCCAGCCAAGGTCCCGATGTATTAACCATATCCACACCATGGCGGATCAAACATATATCAGTGCTTTGTCCTAGCGACATCTATTGGAGTTCATGAATTGTCTCCCTTAGTATGTAATGCCAGGTAACCGATGCGTGTTACAGCGGTGTATTAAACGTCGGCCGAAAAAGAAGGAGGCAACAGACTTCAAAAGAATATCTGGCAAGTCTAACTGCGAAATTGTGGCAACAGACTTCAAAAGAATATCTGGCAAGTCTAACTGCGAAATTGTGACAAAGTACCAGAGAAAAACCATTTCAAGTGTTTTTGAAAGGATGTATTTGTACAAAAACGGACCAACAGTGGAACATTGCTTGTTTACAAGCCCATTCCATCCGTGCTCACCTTGCCTCGGTCACATACGAAATGTGTTCAAATTTGAACAACTTGATTTCGATTGTATACGGTGGTTTGCCTCCGCATCCACTGAAATTCACAAATTCACAGGCCCGAAGCACTGAAATATATGTTCGATCCCCCAAGGTGTAGATAGGGTTAAGATATCGGAACCATGGCTAGCGAAGATTATTAACAGCAAACAATTAGCGGTATAGTCATCCGTATTTATCTCTTTGTTTTTATTAGTCTTTTTATAGGATTAAAGGAACAGGTCGATAATATATTGTTTGTAGATTATATGGTTATCTTTTCTTTATCTTAATATATGAAATAGTTTAGGGGCAGAGGACGGGACTGTGTTAATATCTTATTAGAAAATGCTAATGCTTAAGCATCTGTAAGATTACATCTCGTTTCAGTGATGCTCCAAAATTTTAGTTTCCCTCTTAAAATTAAGAAATTACCCCATCCCCCGAACAAAAATTGTGATTTTGAGTCTCCTGCTTGAATGTCTCCCCTTCCTCTTAAACCTCTCCATTGAAAGGTCCGCGAAGGTGATAGTAGTAGAGTAATGCCTCTGTTTCCGATGCAAAACATTATAATGTGCATACTTGTTTTTTTCTTCTTCTGATTCGGCGGAAAGAACGGGCTTGATATGGCATATCGATACGCAGAGGCCCTTAGGCCGATACGTACTCATGAACAATAGCAAACAATTTTGGTATTTGATATATAACCCCATTTTCCGATTTTAAATTATTTGTAGTTTTACTGTATGAATGCAGTTCAAAACGAAATGGGATTCATACAATTTCGGTTCACTGCGTCTAAAAATATATACGCGCGGACGTCAAATAAGACATCTAATTAGTTCGAATCTGCATTATAATACGGAAATACTGATGGAACAGCGGTATGGAACACCAAATCAAGCATGTAAGAATTAGTTTGTATATAATAAAATGGATTTTGCATCGGAAATATGGGGTTTGGTAGAGTCCAAAGTGCTCGAGAAGGAGCACCGTAAATTTATGAAAATTATCTTGCAGTCTAACGTTAAAGCACTTATTATATTTTAGAAAAGATCGCACAATTGTGGTCATTAAATTACCGGCAGATGTAATACGATTGTAATTTTGGGAGAGTTTTTACCGAGTTGAATTTAAAAATATTGGTTAAGAACATTACGACAGGATTGCTTGATTACAGGTATGGAGAGTAGATCTGTGTGATTTTTTAAAAAAAAAATCTTAATTGTATCAAAAATAGAGACACTTGATGTCTCTGTACTAAATTACGCATGTCTGCATATAAGCGGGTAGTATGTACGAAATATGCGGAAAGAGAAATACTGTATATATTTGAGATGGAATTCCTTTGTATACTCAACCGCGTAAGAGCTTTATGAAGAAAAATATAATACCCAAAATAGCAGGTATAAGTTAGTAACTTTATGTATGTCTGACAAAACGAATGAAATATTTATTCTAGGAAAACATTTTTATTATGCTTTTAGCATAGGTATCAGTTTTATGCATATATTCTTCCGATAATTACACATTATCTGAATTGTGCTGTTTTGCTGTCTGCTAAGGGAAATAATTAAAAGAATAAAGCATTTTATATTAAAAAAGGAATCAACAGGGTATACAGTTAATAAAAAAAACAACACTGCCATTTTTGTTCCATTTTCCCGGACAATGGAGTACAATGTTATCTTTTACCAACATATTCAAACTCATTAGTACGATCCTATTGATCGTGGTTTGTAATATATCTCTTCACCAGGTAGTGCTTTGATAATGGATATTGTGAAAACGCCTATTTTCCAAAAGATAAAATCGTTTCCTTGGCAACCAGTAGCTATAGTTTCACCGGCACAGATGAATAATGGACAAATTTTGTCATATGTCAAGATCAGCTTGATCAGCTTCCTTCATTAACTTTCGTACCTTTCTTTGGTTTCCTTTTCTGATAGACGTATATAGTTAAACATCGTTTCGACTTCCAATGTTGAAGAGCATAGCTTTCATTATCTTTTCTATCCGTTGATAAATAAAAGTGTTGTATACGGATACCCCACACCAACAAAAAGACAAATACATGAAAATAACACGAAAGAGAAATATCTACCATAAGGGGAACGGAAGACGTTGAGATTACAGTTCTTTTTTGTTTTCTTTTTTTCCGCCTAGAAATCAGGACTTGATCAGACGGCAACATTGTCCTGTGTTTTTCTTTTATACTATAAAAAAAACTATCACGTTCATAATGACATCACGGAAAATGTATACAGACTAAACGTATAAAACGGGCTTTAACATGCATGAAACAAACATCCGTTCTTAAAAATGGCGAGTATGGATCGAATCCTAGATATTCAAGATGAATGCTTACTTTATTATTATTATTATTATTATTATTATTATTATTATTAGTAGTAGTAGTAGTAGTAGTAGTAGTAGCAATAGTAGTAGTAGTATCCTATCAGATCATCCCATAGGCAACCTCTCTTAAAAAGAACAAAAAAAATATCTTTTTTGTTGTTGTTGCAAATATTATCATCCTTCATGCTCGACTCGTTCAGCTTCTGTAATCCTTCTAACAGTCAACCACCAAAGTTCAAATTCTTGAGTACACCCTTATCTTCGTTTCCCAGTTCGCGTGACCCCATCTTTTTGAAAAATGTCGTCTGGAATTATTTCTGCAACAAAAGATTCTCCCATCTTCATCCCAGCGGGTCCATTAATCGCTAAAGGGGGCGACTGGTTCTTTGTCTGCTCTCCGACGATCATTAACAAAGAGCAAATGGATTTGCCTGGCAACTAGGCATTCGAGCTTATTGAGTTATGAATGGTGAGCGCGTGTATAAATTCGCCTGTGAGCTACTGTCGGGTCATTGATTGTGTAGTGGTTTATAGTAGTTCTTGGATGTTGTCTGTGTTTCGGTGTTGTCGCTTACACCATTGTATATAAGCATATCTACTCTGTTGTTTCACAATGGTTGCTGGAGGTAGGTAGAAACTTTTTAAATATTTTTCTCAGAAATTGTATAGATCAACAATAATTAACAGCTTACAGGATAACAATTGAACAGGTTTCCATGCTTCAAAATGAACTAACGTCGTAGATTGTCTTTTATCATTAACGATATGGTGGTTTAAGGCATTGGGCCAATTCTGCTACATTATTAAAACTACATACACTCAAAATTTCTGTTATATCAATTATTTGCGGATATTATGTTTTCGTCGTCAGATCAATAGATGAAATTTAAAACCCGTATGGTATGGACTTTCTATCATTATGTATGCTTTCTCCTAATCATGTTTTGTAGTGATGGTAAATTAATTATTAGATGCATTCTTTGTTTCTTTATTATTTAATATCACTAACAGAGGAATATTCTAGACTCGTCTATCGGAAGCAGACGAAATTTAAAATTAAAAAAACTTGTGTGATGAATCCGTGTAGCTATGGCGGCCATCAACCATGGGCAGATTTAAGCAATACCATCCATATTAAAGACAAGGGGCTATTGATTCTCGATGCTATTAGAGAATAGACTCATTTTTATCCAGTAAAATTAATAAGTGAGATGTATATGTTGCAAACAAACCCTAATTCTCATTCACCATCAAAAGCAGTCGTTGATATACTTGTTTTCTTTATGTCTGTATAGGAACACATACTTATGTGGGCAGCGTTATCAGCTCGTTTCCAAAGAACTGGCAAAATTTACAAGCCTGCAAACTGAAAAAATGTTGACTGTTTTTTAAAACAAGTAAAATGCCACTCCCATATTTTGGGTCTCACGACCAGGCATTAAGAAGTTCTTGATAACATAAAGTATGAGCAACTTTCACTTTACATTCCGCGTAGGCTCTTTTAAAAAGAAATGTCTGTTTTTTTTTTTTTGTTTTGTAAAGCAACATTAAAAATACCTCCAGATAAGATGGAATTTAGCTACCGTTTAATTTCCAATAAATGGACAATTATATTTCATGTCCAATTTATTACTATCGCCCAATCTTATCAAAACCAATTGAGCCCTAGTCGTGCTAAGTCGTTATCGGCTTCAATAATCACTGCACCTCCCTCTTGAAAATATACTAGAGTGATAAGGAATGGTATGGAAGAGACCAGCTTGCTAAGTAGAAGCGTACGGCAGTCTATCATACCTTGCTGGGATCTTCTGTTAGAGACGATAAGCTTCCGAAATTAATGATAACTGCTGTATCGAATTGTCGTAATATAGGTCGTGTTTATGTGTGTCCGAATACCACGGAATTTTAAGAGGTGTAGTTAACTACATGTTATTATTTTACATCATCTCGGGTACATCTGCTCTGTTGTAGTACCATTCAAGCATTTATAACAGAACTCACTACACCCCTCCCCTCTCTCTTATTTTTTTTTTAAATAAAAAAAAATATTTTTGAAACGTATGTCCAAGACATTAGTTGTTTTACTATTCGTTTTACGCTCGATTCACTCCATGAAAATGCGTATAAAATTTCAGACAAAAGACTTTCTTCGTAACCAAAACTGATACTTTTGGTATTTTGTTTAGGAAAATGGAATCCTGGTATGTTAACATGCACCTCAATAAGAAGTTTAGAACTCTTGTGAAAGGTCGTTTCAACATGTATATTTTGTCACAGAGTGAATGTGTAGAGGTGCCGCTGTATGAAAGCCCCTATTCCAACATTTGTCTCGCTTATCCCAAAAGACGATTGAAGTGATTTACGAACAATGGCTCACTTCGTCATTTTCACCGGGAACCCAACTCTCAAGATCTCCCTTTTTGTGTAGTTCACGCATGGTTTCGCCTCCTTCGGGTCTTTGTTTGCCCCTGTTTTAGCGGGATTTTGACAGCTGTGTAATGGCTGAAGCAGCTGTCAGCCTTTTACCGAGGTAACAAAAGTTCAAAAACAGACCTAAAAGTGCCCCATTTAGCGAACAAATGTTGACTTAGGGGCATAATTTGACACAATTCTTAAGCAATTCCTTAAGTACCATGTTTTCTTATAAATACACGACAATTCCATCAAATTTCTTTCCCAGTCTATGTTAAAATTTTTTCTTTACAAGTGCAGATATGCAAGTCATCCGAACCAAGATATTTAATTTTCATTGACCAGCAATGTTCAAAATACAGGGAAATAAATTGCCGAAAAAAACAACAACCCCGGTCACGTTGTTTATATTCTTCCCTTTAGTCAAGTTACCACTAAAACACACACTTATGTAAAACTCTGACGATTAGACATTTAATCAGCAAGACGTAGCGATAAAATAACGGAGTGTCCCTTCATTTTAAAACGTGTGTGCTTTATTAGTTTGCCATTTCATTTGTATTGTTGTTGTTGTAGGGTTTAACGCCATTTTTCAGCACAAGATAGGCCATACATGGCGGCCAGAATTAATGGTGGAGGAAGAACCGGGGAAAAACCCGGAAAGAACCACCGACCCATGAGAAGCTACTGGCAAGCTTTCTCACATAACCACATTAGCCGAATCCGAGACTCGAACCGACGCAGAGGTGAGATGGCAGTGATGCGTAACGGTGAGCGCTTTAGACCACTCGGCCACTCGGGGCCCCTTCATTTGTATTTGACGAAGTCTTGAATTTCTGAAGAGAAAAGGGACTATTAAGTAAAAGAATGAGAATTAAAATGAATCCATAATAAAAAATTAATATATATTGAAATCCTGGACGAATATATAAAAAACACAAAACTTGGTTTACCTATTTATGTAATACATCTGATGGAAAATTGACGGACGAACCTAGACAATCTAAAAATCTTTATTTCAAAACGTGAATGCATGTTTGTGTGGTTTAACATCATGTCGACACGTTACTGAATCTATAGAGTGCCGATTAGGTTTTAAATATGGACAGGTCGTAGTAGTATCAGTTGTTGTTGTTGTCGTTTTACTAATAGTAATATTAGCTATTCAATATACCTTGAGGCAAATTTTGGATCGCACGTCACTTCGTTATTAATGAGGGAAAACAAGAAAATGCAATTGTTTATATACAGATTTTGCAGCTCGAAAGTCATTTAACACCAAAACACTGGATGTCAGGTATATACTAATAATCATCATCATCATCATCATCATAATAATAATAATAATTGTATAATAGCCCACATTATAACACGTAGATCGGCATTCAATTCATTCATTCAGGTATATTTTGATTTGGAAAGTATCATATGTTAGAAACTTGATATTTCTGGATAAGATTTAAAAAGCTATTGAAAATAGTACGCTTTACAATAAAGGTTCTAAAGATTCTTGCCATTTTATCCAACACCCTTTACAATAATGACAAAATAATTTTATCCAACACCCTTTACAATAATGACAAAGTAATTTTATCCAACACCCTTTACAATAATGACAAAGTAATTTTATCCAACACCCTTTACAATAATGACAAAGTAATTTTATCCAATACCCTTTACAATAATGACAAAGAAATTTTGTCCAACACCCTTTACAATAATGACCAAATAATTTTATCCAACACCCTTTACAATAATGACAAAATAATTTTATCCAACACCCTTTACAATAATGACAAAATAATATTTTATTTTATTTACAGATGATAGATTTTGTGCTTTTTCGTTTTATAGTTTGGAATAAGCGCCGTGAGGATAGGTTGTACAAAATATGAAATCTGTTTTATATGTATTGCATGAAAGACAACGTTTCTTGCAAAGCAAAATGTTCATAGAAATATCTAATGTAAAAAGGGATAAGTAGATACTTACTACTGACAGACCTATTCATATACATATCTAGCTAACTAAATAACCATGACTGTTAGACTTTTTAACCAGCTAAACGACGATGTAAATGCTAGATAAATAGATGAAAGTGCAGATGAAGAGGTTAATATTTTCACTTATTTTATCCGGCATAAAACATTTTCAAACATCAATGCAATTTAGCACCTGCTTAAAGAAAGGCCACAATGTATTAATTTTCACACGTCAGATATCTATCGATTTGACCTGATCAATAGTAGCACACGTGGGTTGAGCTGGTGTGTAAATGAGCACGGACAACGTCAATAGGATCCTGTTGCAATAAATACCAGGAAGCGGTCGATAGTGGCGTACTGAGGTAAATCTTGCCCGGAGCCACTGGCGTAAATGGCGCCCAGGGCGACGATGATAGCCTAAAGAGCTGGAATGCCTTTCGGACAGAAGCCAGGGCATGGTTCCTCCCACCAGCTACGGGGTTAGGGGGAACGATGTGAGCTCCCCCAGTGGAGACCCCGGGGGTGGACCCTTGGTCACCAACGATATTCATGTAATTAATGTCATTTTTTGGCTTTTCATGGCATCTATAATTTTATCACTCACACAGGACAATCAAGCACCACTTTATCCATGTTTGACATTTGCTAATTTGGCTCGTTAATCTCAGATCAAAA
The DNA here is from genome assembly GCA_028554795.2 of Sinohyriopsis cumingii. Taxonomy (NCBI): domain Eukaryota; kingdom Metazoa; phylum Mollusca; class Bivalvia; order Unionida; family Unionidae; genus Sinohyriopsis; species Sinohyriopsis cumingii. Next base: position 94,877,017 of record CM068831.1, read on the forward strand.
TATTGATGTTACGCATGCACATAAATGTTAACAAAATCATTTTTTTAAAAATGGACTGTTGTTCACAAAATATAGATATGTCTACACAACAACTTAAAGACGATACTTTTTTCGAGCTTTTAATACTGCGAAATGCTCATTGGTTAGTGATTGTCTCATGGATTCGAAGATATACATCTGTTATAACTGATTTGTGCTCTGGCGATAGTATTGGTCGACGTCGGGATCCCTGTCACTCGCTGCGATGCGAAAGAGGATTAGCAGGGGTGGGTGGGTGTGCCGATGGATAGAGTATCAGCGTGTGTGCTCATGAAGCACACGCTGGCAGCAGAAATGAGTTATCAAATTCGTGATTTATGGGTTGCTTTATGCAATTTGTGGAAGGTCGGGTTTCAAGAGTAACAAATTCACAATCACAATTTTGGTCATTAGCGATGACAAAACACCTTTTATCAGCTGTTTTAGCACCCTATGACCTCAGACGCCCGAGGCAACCACTCCATCAGCAAAGCCACCACCCTTAGGTTAGAACGCTACTGGATCGATTGGCATTATTCAATCATTCTCACCAATCAGCAGCAGTGCCATTTTACTATTTTGTTTGTTTGTTTGAGAGAGAGAGAGAGAGAGAGGCATTTTAACTTTTAATTCGTTCGTTTTAGCATTTTGATAATTTATATGCTAGTGAGTCCTTTCATTTTTTGTTCTCTTCTGCGTATAAAAAAATTGATTTCAGTTTTCTATTGCGGTCTGTACAGGTCAGTGCAAGTCAGATATTCTTTGTCTAAAATGCACCATTCAAACCACTTTTAGTACCTATTTGCTTTTATTTCGTATGTATGCAATTGGATGAAAGCCGTCTTCGTTATTATCTCAAGATAAAAAACGTCTAATTAGTATATAAAGTAAATCTAAAAAACCATGGCAAAAACATGCACCCTTGAAGAATTGCAAAATACCTCATCCTGTTCTAATTTTTTTTTGAACTTTGGCCTAAGAAGATACATAATCTCATTAAAAGTTTCTTGGATTACACATGGAAATATTGGATTATACACGGTCTTCTTTTGCAAATGCAGGTCAGATCTGTGCATGGAGGACATGTGTGTTGTGTTAGGAGGAGTTATATCAACGCAAGACGGCATCGTTGTTAATATGTAAGAGTCAGGTGCCCCGAGGATCAGGTTGCCTTCTTATAAACAAATTAATTATTGGATCGACTCTGGCCTTTTAGTTTAGGCAAGACGCGTATTTTGCAATTTCATAGGAAAAAACGATGGCTGCAATGAATCATTCAGATTACCATCCTGTAATGCAAAGCGCGGAAGTGTTTAACACGTGGTTTTGCTTACAGTGCGCTTTGGCAAGGAATCAAAGGAAAAGTACTACCAACAACCTAAATCTTCAAATGGTTGTTCCTGATTGCTTTGTCTGGTTAACAGCCAAGCAAATGAGGAATTGTTTTAACTTCTTTTTTTAAATATAAATCTTTAAGGGATGGGAACATTCTTTGAATGTATTTCGTGACCAAGCACATATGACTGTATACAAGTATGGTTAAATCTTGATTTTAGCTCACACACACACACACACACACACACAGAGATGCACGCTCACACATATACAAGCACTCACAGTTCCCATTAGGCTGATCAAAAACTATCAGAGAAAATCCGTCTTCTTATTCCCGTTCGCTTGAAAGTTGAAAATATTCGTCCACATATTTGCGATATTTTCCGGTGCTTAAGATAACCGCATATTTTGAAGTAGAGTCTGTTCTGAGCAATGTGGTCTTCCTGTTGTGTGATCTTCTACAATGATGATTTGTTTAAAACGAGAATGATCTTACAAAAAGTGAGAATTTCTTGTTGAGCTCCAAATTAATATTTTATTATCGTGGATTCATATTTAAACCCAAATGTTCTCTATATGTATGTATGTAAATATATATATGTAAATATATATATATATATATATATATATATATATATATATATATATATATATATATATATATATATATATATATATTCTTATATTGTTCCCTATGTTTACATTCTCTCTCTGATCGGCTCTAATCTCGGACCGCCCTCCACTTGAAGATAAGTACGTGTAACGGTCTTTTTCTATTGAAGCTGGTCATACGGAGGACCCGTCTTAAAGCCTTGGAAAATCTTACAAATATCATATATTAAGAGTTTCGCCAACTATTACCCTGGTAACGATTTAATACAACTAGTAATTATACTTCACACCTGTAAAAAATGCATTGTCAATCTAAGCAATGTTAATTAATTTTAGAACGTTAACCGCGAAGGGTTGCTGGTGTAGGTATTACACCGTACGGGTGCCGATATAGGTACTTCACGGATTTAAGAAGCATTGTTGCCGGTGTAATAATTGACGTATTTAAGAGGTACGGTTATATATGTAGGTACTTCACTGGTTAAAGAGGTACGGTCGACGTGTAAATACTTAACTGGTTTAAGAGCTACGTGTTTCTCATTATATGGTTCTTTGCTACGCTGGAATGATGTAGCAGATTCTTGTCTGCTATTAATAAAGACTTAGAAATAGAAGCAGGAAAAATCAAGCTTCTGGTATGAAACGAACCTTCATTGTTGTTTTGGCTTTTTTTGAACAAAGTATCCTAGTCTTCCCTTTTTGTAAGACTGACAACTTTTATAGTCGTAAACGTTCGATTACCCGCTATTTTGAGCAACTTAAATCATTTTATGCATCGAGAATAGAATTGCATATGTTATAGTGTCCTCAGCTGTCAATGCTTGTCTTTGCAAACTTGCCATTATTGCATAAGTTACTTAGTTTCTGTTTGTAACCACAGTGGTTTTGAAATTAATTATTTAAAATTCATCACATCTTTAAAATTTCAGATATGGACATTTTAAAATCTATCCAAAATTGAATTTTACTCATCCACTGTCGATATTCATCTCGCACGTCATATGTGTAAATGAAGATATTTTTTTTACCCGTTACGCATGTGTACTCGCTCATACGTCGAGTCCAATTGCAAACTGCATATGCCAGATCTGTCATCGCATAATACGGCGGCAGATCTGAATCTATGTAGTTTGTTTTAAGTAATGAATAGAACAAATAACATAGACCCTCTTCTAGCCCAGCATTAGGCGACCGTAGATCCGGGTCTATGTTTTTTGAAAGTGGACTGAACTTATAAGCAAGAACATACGGTAATTAATGTCCCAAACCAACGCAACCTTGAAGTGAGTAGGTTTACGTGCTTATTGAATATTTTGTATTGTTTAAAAAGGTCGTAGTTTTTAAATTTAAATTCACTATATAAAAGCTTAATGGATCTGTCAGAGTGGCTGTCCATTTCTTTGATGTTGTATCTTTATCAAAATTATAAACTTTGTTTTCAAGGATAATAGTTATGTGTGTGTCATTGGGAATTTTATCGTAGCTTTAATAATTTTCCAGTCATATCGCTTCGATATCTGCAGTGGGGCAGTTTATAGTGATGTCTAGCACTGGGGCATCATGCCGCAGACATGTAGCATGATGTCCCACTCAGGCACATTATCCTGACACCAGGCCGACCAGTCCTAACACTAACCTCTTAATGCTGAGCGCCTAGCGAGGCAGATGTTAATACCATTTTTATAAGTCTTATAAGTATGACTCGGCCAGGGTTCGAACCCACGACCTCCCGCCTCTGAGACGGACGCTCTAACCAATAGGCCACCGGAGCGGTAAGGATAATAGGTGTATATTTGTAAACATATGATATCAAAGAAAGAGTACTGAAAATTTAATATAATCATATTTTTGCCACCTTCCTCATGAATACTGAACGTGTTCAGTTCTTAATTCTACACAAAATAAGTGAGTACTATCGACGTTCTTTAGTGCTGATATATTCTTTTAGCAATGGTACAAAAACGCTATGGATTTTGTCGCTAATTGTACAGGGGCTTGAATAATCATAGAAAGTAGCTATTCAATTTAGTTTTGATATGATGAAAAATAAATTTTTCAATTATCAGTATCTGGAAATCGCCATTTGTATCCATTTTATTAATCATCATATTTGAAAATATCGAGCATTTTTATCGTTGTTAGTTCCATTGAGAATAAATCCGATCAATAGAGAATAATTGCGTCCCATCGATTGGCACATGCTGAGTACATAACATAGAATTTTTCACGACATCTGAGGTTTTATTTAAGTGTAAACACCAATGTGTTTTCTCAGTAGTAATTCTAGTTTGCCCTTGAGCATACTGACAGCCTTTAATTCCTGTTCGAACAATGGTGTTCGAAGCAATTGTCGTTGACATTGCGTTTGTCAGTCTATAAAGAAAATGGATGAGACTTTACAATTGGCTTCAAACGGCCATGCATGATATCAATTTTTAAATTTACCTTAAATTATTAATACGATTTCTTGCTTGACAGTTAAATTTTAGGTGCAACAGTCACAACTCACTAGTTGAAACGGCAAGACATGTATATAGATTATTCAGTTAACAAATGCACCCATGTAATAGTGATGAATTGGGAGAAGGCGTTATTTATCATTTTGAATGAAACAGTTAAACAATGAAAGAAAAAAATACACATATCACAGTTGTTATATATAAGGCCCACGTAACACAATTTGATACTTTATTTAGTTCCACAAATATTTAAATTGTAACCTTATCAAGTGTTTTTGTTCTGATTAGAAAGCGGACATGCTAATAATTTTATGTAAATTTTCTTCAAAACTTGTCAAGACTTAGTGCGTGCAAAATAACCATTTGTGGATATATATATATATATATATATATATATATATATATATATATATATATATATATATATATATATATATATATATATATATATATATATATATATATATTCATCTGGAATCCTTGATGTATATATCATCTTTTCATCTAAATTCACTGTATGATTGTCATTATTGTTCACCCATTGTCACCTGCACCTTACTGAATTTCATTTTAATAAAAGCAATGTTCTGTTTCGTTTTGGCTTAAGTTAAGTGTACCAAGTGGGAACACATAGTGGAATTTCTACATAACCCACTTAAGGAAATAGTTTGGCGGAGTCAAACAGCGTTGAAGAGGGAAATCATCAGAAAGTGGCGGAGAACACAGTCGCACGCTGAAGTACGAAAGACAAAGTAGAACTATGTATTATGCGTTATGAAACCTTTATGGAAATGTTTTGCAACATATTCAGTGTAACAAAGTTCTAGAAACCTAATAATGCGTCAGCAAAAAATAAATCATTGGTGGTAAGTGACGCTATGACGGTGTGTTGTGTGCGCTTCATTTTGGTAAAAGAAAAGCACTTGAATATGCCACTTTTGCAATCACTGGGTGAAAGACAAGGGTGTGTTTCAAATGAAGTCGATCATTTCTATTTGCACAAAGTTATGAAAGCATTAAGGCTGCTAGGGTCATGAAGAAATATTTCTCTAGCATATATGATCAGGATACGATTCCAAATTTACAATAATATTTGCTATTGTTGTAGCTATTTAGGGTAGGTGACAGCTACATTGGGGAATTAGCTGGTAGAGCAAACAAACAAATGGCTAGGCTACATATTTCTTTAATTGTATCTTTTCACTGTACCAAATTCAAATTCAAAAGCTCTCACTGTCGATACGATACGATAATAAAATATAGGTCGCCTACGCAGCTGGTCCTTTCGCGACCGGTTAAGTCCTGAAGGTCAGGATTCTTAATTAGTCGGAGTTGTGGGTATGGTGCCACCACAGCTCCGTTTTTATGTGCAAATGTTACACTCCTTAATTTTGGAATTTTGAATATGTCTAGGCGAGGCAAGGAGGAAAGGCACCCCGGTGACGCAGTAAGCCATTTGATGTCGATACGCCCTGGAACACTGAAGCTCGTATGATCAAATTTTAGTCCAGTTTTGCTAGTGGACAATTATTTTCAAAATAGTGTGTGAGCCACTTGGGCAATTTTCCAATTTCATTGAGTTGTATAATTTCCTTTATTATTTTAACGATAGATTGGAATTTTGTGTACGTAGTGTACTTTAACATTTCTAAATGGTACCAATCAGATGGGTGTCCGGCAATATACTGTTTTTGTGTGTGTCCTGTTTTTGTTTTTCTCGGTTTTGAATTTTGATGGTGGTAATCAAAGACTCAGATCAGGATTTTGTGGATAGAGCTTTTATCAAAAGAGGACTTCATAAGCCAAAGGAAGAACCTCGTGTAAGAAGGCAATTTGAAAGTCGATGTCTGTCTTTTTTCCTTCTTCTTCTTCTTTGCTTTCTTTTTCTTCTCTGTCTTCTTTCTGTTATTCTGATGGTGTTTTGGTTCCTAGTCGACTTTCAATGTTATAGTCCGGCATGATGTTTGCGACTGGTCCGTCTGGTTCATGGTCTTTTATTTCTTTTTTACTTACTGGAATTTTGAAATTACGTTGTGCCTCTAAATTTTGTTATTTATAATATGTTGGTCTTGTGGGTTATGTTGGGATTTATATGTTATGTTTTACTAGTTTGGGTCTGTATATTGGTTATGTATTTCATTTCCGCTTTGTGCGGTGGGCCTGATGACTGGTCATTTGTCACCTTATAGTCTTAATTCTTGTGGGGACCTAATGCTTATTGGTGTTTGTTTACACACTCTCACTAACCATTTATTCGTGTGTGTGTGTGTGTGTGTGTGTAGTCTTAATTCTTGTGGGGACCTAATGCTTATTGGTGTTTGTTTACACACTCTCACTAACCATTTATTCGTGTGTGTATATATATATATATATATATATATATATATATATATATATATATATATATATATATATATATATATATATATATATATGTCAGCCTAGCGGACTTCACAGGAGGCATCCTGATATCATATTTTTATAACTGGCTTTATTTGTTTCTGGTACACAGATCTGTGTTTCCTACATTAAACTAAACATTAGATATCTCGCTAATGAGTTGTTTAGAAGTTGATTTGAAAACTTATAAATGATTATAACATATCTAATCAGACTCATACTCACTTTCAACCTCTTCCTCAAAATATAATTGTTAAAATAAATGTAGTTTATGTGTAAGGGTTTTCAAACATTGTCAGTTTAAGTATAAAATAACTATTTCTTTAAAATCTATATATAAGATACTCTTGCTAATTAGAGAAACTTAATCTACTATCTTGTCTCTAATATCATCAGCATTTTCAAATTCTAAAACTAATTGTAAGTCCTGTAAATAATCATTTAATTAATTTGCATAAACACAAATGCCTGTTGTTCTCACTACATAGACCATAGAGCTAGACCTGTTAAACCAAATGATTAATGTTCATAAGAAAAGGGGGTGAGTGTGATGTAAAGATTCTACTTGTATTCTTTTGGACTGCAGAAGCAGAACATTTCCTGAAATGTGGATTCTGATCAGCATGACATATGTCATCATCATCAGTCCCGTAGTCTGGAAGACCGTTGGGACACCGCACAAGACCTAGCAACCAGCTTCCTCCATTCCTCTCGATTTTTCGTCTTTCTCAGTGAGTCGCTCAGTGTCAAGCCTTTCTACTCTCGAATGTTATCTTCCCACCTCTTTCTTTGCCTGCCTCTCTTTCTTCTTCCTTGTACAGTGCCTTGTAGGATTGTCGTGGCAAGTCCTGATGATCGTGAGACCTGCCCATACCACTGCAGTTTCCGTTTTTTTTTACTATGATCAGGAGGTCATCGTGAGGCCCAATGGCTTGTCTTATCCTTTGCCGTATTTCTTCATTGGTGATATGGTCTTTGTATGTGATGCCGAGGATCTCTCGGAAACATCTCATCTCTGTAGCTTGTATGACCATAACAGCGGGCTTTGAGAAAAGGATACAGACTATGGAGAATGACTACGTACAAGACTAAAGAAACTGAAAAACAGTTATATCAAAAGCCCCTACTACACTATCATGACAGTTTGTTACAAAATAACAACTTAAGTATGAAAATGTATCATATCTGCATAATTATGTTAATGCATTGTTATCGGTAACTCGTTTTGTTGACGTATGCTACATGGCATATGCTACAGAACGATGACAGCTTAATGCTTGTAGAAACTCCTTTTGGGGGAACATGTAACTATTTGACTAATAAAAAGAAAGCAATAAAGTGTCAATTTAAGCTTTATTTGATGTTGTGCAGTGGTAGTGGATAACTTTTCGAGTAAACATATGATGCCAGGATTTCCACTTTTGACAAACCATATCATTTAATTAGCTGAAAACCTTATCGAATCTAATATATTTTGGAATAAAATCTGACGAGGAGCGAAACATTAAGAAGCGAAATGTCAAATGTATTTTAACAACATTTCCTATATTAAATGTAAGAATTTATTTTGCTTTATCACATATCGAAGAATGAGGACTCGTTCGTAACGTCATTTTAACACAGCGTGCAAGAATCAGTGTTTACAATTTCCATAGTCACATAATTGCAATACCATGGGAATTTGAACTAGTTTTTTTTTTTTTTTTTTTTTACGAGGACTGCGTTATCATATGAGCAAAACAACAATAACATAAACATACCCCCCCAAAAAAAAAAAATCAATTACCAAAACAGTCCCAAAAGAAAGAACAAATATAAACCATAAAAAAATTTAAAAACAGCAAAAGAAAAAAACAATCTAGCAAAAACAAAAAGAAACCCCCAAATAAAATAAAAATAAACAACAGTAAAAGACAAACAAACAAACTCACCCATAACAAATCAAGCAAGGCCGACTATGACTCGAACTTAGTAGAATAATATAAGCCTAAAGGACAATGTGTAAGTTAAATAATCAAGGATCATCCAAGACGGAGGCTATGCTAATGTTCATCTCAGATGTAAGTGAAACAACTGTTAACTCGTGTCATTTCAAAAGCGTAGTGTATATATGCCATTGCGATTGTACTTGAGTCATTGTAATAATTTATTGTATAAAGCGCATTATCGACGAGACTAATATGCAAGAAAATCTATTTCATGATGTCGGTATATGGCCTCTTTTGTACTTTGAACAACGCATATCGTAAAATTGATTAGAGTCGGCCACAATCGTGATTTGATCTTTTTGTAATGTGTCTAGGTGTATGCGTCATAAATACTAATATAGGAACATATGACGTCAAGGGTTTTGTACAACCAGTGTTTGTCCACTAACGGCGGACGTGAAGAATGTAGATTTCATATCGATAATGCATTAGGAACCTGTGTTTGTAGAAGCACCGCCACTTAATTGTTCACTGATTCTGCATTGGGATAGGTTATATAGACACAATTATGTCATTTTTTTAAAATCACTTGAGCATAAATGCTACAGCTAAATTAGAAGAGAGAGAGATAGAGAGAGAGAGAGAGCAGCTTGATGAGAGAGAGAGAGAGAGAGAGAGAGAGAGCGCGTATTGAAGTTTGGTGAGGAAGAAATCGGATGCCTTTTTGCAGTTACAAGTATGAAGTCTCTTCCCGTCTATCACAGAAAAGAAGAGCTTTTAATAATAGTTTAATTTAGGTCAGCCTATAAATGTGAGAACTGTTAGTGGCTAAATCAAAACCCTTTCCTCCAGTAACGGTGGGGCAAATTAAAAATCGTCGATGGTGATAATAAAAAAAAATTAATAGAAGAAAACAAACTTTTGGCAGTAGTAAGAGAAATTAATCGTTATACAAATAACATGCAAAAATGACCGGCATGACTAAAAAACAAAACAACAAACAATACACGTATTTTTCTCGTCAAGTCCTAAACATCGGCTTTTACATTTATTCACAATTCTCACATTGGTCCAGTCATCTGCAACATGGTTCATTGGTCCACACTATTTAGCTCTATTATTAAATTATGTGTTTTGCTCAGAATAGTTTGAATAGGTAACGAGGGTCGAAAACAGAAGGACGCAATTTACCAGAATGTGCTTTGAACATCCACAAAGATAACAATGATACGATATTTCCATTTAAAATATTGTTGTAAGATTTACAAAACTGCACAGTTTAAGGTCCACGCCCTTAAAGCTTCAAAGTATTCGTTTAGTGACCAAAATATAGCGGTGTAGGGTGGGGGTGGTGGCAAAAAACTACTGAAAGATCTGGCTGAACTTAGAAATTACAGCTCTGTCAGTGTTTTCACATGAAATTACAGCTCTGTCAGTGTTTTCACATGAAATTACAGCTCTGTCAGTGTTTTCACATTAAATTCTCACTCATTTCAAGTTACGAAATAATCTATTTAAGTCATGATTTATCTTGGCTGAAATGACTACAGCTCATGGCGTCACAAACATGATTGATGGATTAATTAAGTCATTGGTGTCATGCAATAAATATTTTATTTCACTTTGGTTTCTCACGTCTTGATCCAACAAATGCTGGTTTCATGTTGGTAACGCCATGGTCCGATTCTGACTGATAAAGATTCACTTGAACATTCATTGCTTTGATGAGAATAGTTCTTATTCGTAAAGCAATGAAATATTTAGTAGTACTTCACACCACCAAATGAAATACTATCAATTCCTAAAACAATGGATATTGATCGAAATCCCTGGAGACGGTTTGGACTGCACAATAATGACGTTGCCAGTTTCTCAGTTCTAAATTGCACTTGCAACATTATATCAGTTTCCCCATTGCTTTATTCACACTTTCTAAATCGTCAACAAATGCTGGCGTTGTTTTTAAATATTTAAACAACCATTATCAATAAAGAGAAATGGCAATGAAAATGATATTAATACAAATAATAACAACGTAAATAGTAATTTGTCGTAACGTCCATAGCACATGAATATTTGTGCTGATACAGTATGCGTAATAAGTAAAAATATGACTCTATCAGTCAGTTTTTGAACAATATTTTGGTATAGTTTATGTTTCTAGAAATTTACGCTGAAAGACAAAATATGATTTTGATTGGAAACCATAATCTGTCCAGTGGATTGCTATCGTACAAGAACCATAGTCGAACACGAATGAACCGGTTTGAAGACGGAAATCGGCAGTTGTTGGGATTATAATGAAAACATAATTAAACATTCAGTTCATTCTCACCCAGAAAGTAAATTGAGAAGGCACTTCTAGGTTTGTTTTCATGGCGCACGTTTCTCGAAAAAATGTGTAGAGCAAATTCTAACTGATTGATGGTCTAAATTTACCCAGTTTCTTTCACCAACAATGATGGTCCTTTCCTGCATTCAAGTACAATGAGATAGTACTATATCATTTCATTTCCAACTTATCACGAGGACTTCATGTTCTTAAGGGTACAATATTGAAAAATGCACCATTAGATACATCCATTATTGAGAGGAAACTATTAGATTTTTGGAATGAATATACATGTTGTTCATCACCAAATGGGTCACTATCCAAAAGCAAATATTTTTAAACAACTTTTTGTGTGTGTCTGTGAATCAAATATCAACATCTCATGTTGGGAAGACATTTTGAAAGCTTGAAAATACAAACACGATGTCGATGAATCAACTTGATTAACAGTTATTGAATTATTCATTGAATTTTCTTCGAAAGCCGTTATCTTAAAAATAATAAAATATTTATAAAACCATTCACACACGTTTCACAAAGTAAATAGATCAAAAAATAGTAGAAAATATAGAAAATAACTTTGTTAATTTGAGCTTCGAAAATATACTAGTGAAGAGCATCGTAAATTATACAAAATGGGAGGAAGTGGCACTGGCAAACCTCATCACTATACAGAGGAAGTACTGCATGTAAGTTTTCAATTCACTTGCACATCATGTCAAGTGCACAATACCATCATTTCAATATTCCACATCACGTCAAGTGCACAATACCATCATTTCAATATTCCACATCACGTCAAGTGCACAATACCATCATTTCAATATTCCACATCACGTCAAGTGCACAATACCATCATTTCAATATTCCACATCACGTCAAGTACACAATACCATCATTTTTCCACATCACGTCAAGTGCACAATACCATCATTTCAATATTCCAAATCACGTCAAGTGCACAATACCATCATTTCAATATTCCACATCACGCCAAGTGCACAATACCATCATTTCAATATTCCACATCATGTCAAGTGCACAATACCATTATTTCAACATTCCACATCACGTCAAGTGCACAATATCATCATTTCAGTATTCCACATTACATAAATTATACACTACAATGAATTTAATATTACACATTACATAAAGTATACACCACAATGAATTTAATATTACACATTACATAAAGTGTACACTACCATGATTTTAATATTACACATTACATAAAGTGTACACTACCATGATTTTAATATTACACATTACATAAAGTGTACACTACCATGATTTTACTATTACATATTACATAAAGTGTACACTACCATGATTTTACTATTACACATTACATAAAGTGTACACTACAATGATTTTAATATTACACATTACATAAAGTGTACACTACAATGATTTTAATATTACACATTACATAAAGTGTACACTACAATAATTTTAATATTACACATTACATAATGTTTACATTACAATGATTTTAATAATACATATTACATAATGTGCACAATACCAAATTTAATATTACATATTATGGAGTATGTAAAGTGCACAATACCACCATTTACATAATACTCCAAATCAACTGACCAAATTTAAACATAGTTTGATCTGAAATGTGACTTTTGATTTCATAATGTATTTGTCTTTTCTGTAGAATAATTAAGCCTCAAGTGTCAGTAACTATGATTAGCAGAAACAGTTGAAATATGGTACAGTAAAGTTAAAGGATGAACCTATACACGTCACATGTTCATCCTTTGATGTTTAGATTTGCAGTATGTGCGGACCGCACGCCATCAATTCTTGGAGAGAAACGCAGTTGGCACAAGCTTCGACTTGAGGAAAAGAAGTTAGTCTGAAAAAGTTGATTACTCTTTGTAACTAATAGAGCGTGATACTTCCTTGCGGAACAAAAGGTTTGGACTATCGTCTTCCAACCTCATTAGCGTTTCAATATTCCCTCTTTCTCAAGCAAGGCGGAATCTGTGAACTTTGTCAGATGTCAAAACTGGAGCCCATTAGATAGAACAGGAGGCTCTGTACGAGACCTTTTGAAGAATTCTGTACATGTGAAAAACTATTGTCCAATATGGCTGCTCGCCTTCAACATCTTTTAGTTAGAAATTTGATATATTGAATCAAAGTGTGAATTTGTAGCTAATAGGGCCCACATATAATTATTATAGTTTTAGTAAAATAAACTAGATATTTGGTTTCATTATAATTGGAAATTTAGCTCATGCATTTGCAATAATAAGGTGGAAATGCGATACAGTATTGAAGTTTGATAGCCCGAGTCCTATGCGGAACTAAAACAGCAATTTACATTATTTTATACTGGGATTATCAATTTGAAATGTGACTGAGGCAAAATAATATATTTTCTGAAACTTTAATAAAATAGATTTATAAGAGGCTTGAAGTTTGAACATTCCTCGTGATGAATTTTGGAATGATAGATTTATCTAAATGCTATTAATGAACATTTGAAGGAAGAATGGAACTTAAAAACGATCGTGATGTCTTCTTCTTTAATAATCGTATAAAGTCATAGAGTGCATAAAGATAAATCGATAAATTTTAAACATCTTTTGAGATGTAAGCACTCTGAACTTTTAGGTAAACTTGAACTGACAAGCCTAGATGTTTCGGACAGGGATGGGCGAATGACAAAGCGAACTCTTCTACCTAGGCTTACGTAGCATACATGCATCCAAATCGTTTTAGAACATTCTAAATATGCTCAGTTATGATAAAGTTCATCCTGATCAATATTTGAGTGCAGGACTAGAATCTAACAAATAATGGAATGCCTTACTCTGAAGGAATTCTAACTATCAAACCGAAAACGTTATTGAGCTGAATTCATTTATTTGCAAATGCATACTATATTCATGATTCGTCATTATACTATGCAACTCTGTATTAGCACTTGGATGGAAGAAATCGACCGATGCCTGCTTCTTACGGTCCATGAGAAAAATATAATAATTTGGATAAGGACCAACATAATACACGAGGCAGACGGCGGTTCTACCGGATGATAATGCTTCGATCCTTTTTTATGGAATCCAGACTGAGAAAATATAGTTGAATTAAACGAAGTTTGTATTTAGATGGCTTACAACAGTTAGAAATATTAAAATGGGTGCTTCTTGGCTGGTTTTATTTCTCTCAGTTTTTGCATTTTCTAAGGAACACGGAGTTTTTATCTAGATTTGGCATCCTTTCGTCTAAGTGGTTTCATCAGTTTGTAAGGTGAGTTTTAATCTCCACGAATATAACATAATACACAAATAACAAGGGTTTACACGGATAGTACCCACATACCAAGATATATTTTTAATTTATATGTTGTATATTCAAGTGGTAGAAAGCCTGATTGATTGTAAGATTCAATTTATTTACCATGGAAATAAATGGAATGCACAAAAATGTTAAAGATTTACAACAAGCAGGGGAGCATAATAGACATGACAGATCCTTATGCAGCAAATGGTTTACATCGAGATCGCAAGCAGAGTAGGACACGTTTGTAATTAGATGCATTTGGAATGTAAACAGTTTACCAGATAAATTGATCAGCAATGTCTCATTGGTTTGTTCATAAGTAGATGTTGTGGTTATTGTTTTCGAAATTGATAATACCGAATAACGATTGTTACAAAAAACTTCTTCCTTTGACTACTTGTAGAATATAGATCATGTTTGGAATGACATTAAATCTTTAGGGAGCACAGAGGGTTTTCCTTTAATTCAAACATTATTTGTTCGTTGAGTACATTTCTCCTTACTGTTTTCTCAGACATGGACCACATCCATATTGAGCCTCGCGAGACCTCTAATGAAATCTCGTACAGCACCAGGGCAAATCAACTTAACTGAAAATGTATGCTTGAAGTTTGTGAATACGACATGTGACTTGCTCAGTAGCTGTGGAAAGACTTATCTGCGTGGTGCGATAAAGGAAGTTATATGGGCCAGATGTATAAACATCCCGCTTGCCAGCGATCTGAGAGCAATTAAATGGTCTTTTGCATGACACGAAAACGTCAGTTTTGCTTATAATTCGAGGCCAAAGATGTTGAATGCCCTTTTGAAAAAAACTAAGAATGGAAAGGAATGTAACTGAGTTGTTTGGATGAAATAAAAGGGAAAGGAAAAGATGAATGTATTTGCTCCTTTTTAAAAATGACAAATGGAAAAGACACTAGGACTAGAGATTTGGATTATAATATAAAACTACATTCCAGGCCTCGTGTCTGACACTAGGTGTATTCATGGCACGTGCGTCGAGTGAGGACAACTGCATGATATCAAGTTTGATGGGTTTTAAGGATGATGGTAGAAGTTGTGAGAAGTAGTACTTCGATGTCGTTATTATTAACATCGCTATTTCTGCACGAAACACATTTGTTGGCATTTCTCATGTTATTTACTTGTTGATCGAGATTTTTATGTTGTCATGATAGATGTCAAACCCTCATGATAAATCATTGTTTGGCACAAGTTGTACACTGCAATAAACGAGCGATGTCTGTTTAGTAATGAAAATACCAAGACTGCTTACACACTTACAGAAGAAGCATATATATATATATATATATATATATATATATATATATATATATATATATATATATATATATATATATATATATATATATATATATATATATATATATGTATGTATATATATATATATGTGTATATATATATATATGTATATATATATATATATATATATATATATATATATATATATATATATATATATATATATATATATATATATATATATATATATATATATATATTCCTTATAGCAATCGATATTTCAACGCATGTAGCTCGTCACCTTAGTGTTTCTGTTGTTCTTTTCAAATTCATGTTATAGGATTTGATTCAGAATGTAACAAGAAACTTAAGTCGATTACCAAAATTTCGCTAATATCTATTAATGCAAGTTGTCAATTGAAATGTCATGATTGAGGAATCCTGTAAACGGAAAGATCTAATAAACGGACGTTGTATTGAGTTCGCATTTATTATACAGGTGTTCGATGGTAATCTTACGTTTACTTTACATGGCATCAATATTTAATTCTATTTCATATAAATAATGAAATATATAGAAAGTTTGTTTCTGCAAGAATGTAGCCTTATCTAAGCTTTACCTTGGTGGATAGAGGAAGTGATTATAGTTTTCTTAGGAGTAAAATGTCTACAAACCTTTTTCAGAAACGTTGCATAGGTAAGCTCACAGTTCAGTGGAGACATTCAACATCATGTGTGAAACAGAAACAAGCATAACACTTTCATGATGTTTGGACTAAAACCTCAAGGATAAAATATCAAAACTCGTCTCCGAGAATCGTAATTTATTTCTGTTCGAACTTTAATGAATCTTTCTCGGGACACGAATAACTACTAGATTTACTTTATATTCCAAAGAAAATGATCATAACGGGAATTATATCTTAAGAGCTTTTTAACTATAAAGAAATTATGAATGCCCCAGGCTGAATATTTACCATTAAGTAGTTGCTGCTTTCGATTACTGCATAAATAACATAACATGCATAAAATAACCTTCTGGTATTTGCATGCTTCTTTAGATTTCCTGTCATTTAAAAAAAAATCCGTGAAAAGATGAAATTAGAGCTAAGGGTGTCCGTAATTTTAACCCTGAAATGTATATGTGATGGTGGAATGATCTTTGCCTCAATTTCAAACTGGAAACGACTTCAATCGCTTGATTTTCGTGCTAAAACTGAATATACAATTTGTTCGACATGTCTCGTTGGATTTATTTTAAAACAAATGTTTCTTTGTTTCAGCATTTCGACTGCTAGAGAACACACATTTAATGTTTTCCTTTTTCTCAATTGCAGAGGACAGAAAGTTATTTGTTGGTATGCTGAACAAGCAACAAAGCGAAGATGACGTCAGAGCATTATTTAGCCCATATGGCACGATTGAAGAATGCACGATTCTAAGGGACCAAAATGGAAATAGCAAAGGTAAGACACCGTTCTGTTTTTCAGGAACTGAAATGGAAGACGTCTTCGCATTTATTATTGCTAGATTAGTCTCAGGACCGAAAGTGAGCCCAATGTGACGCAACTCTTGGACATGATTTCACTTGTCTTTATTGTCAATAGGAAATAAATTGCTATAATTTTTCAGGAATTACTTACAGCCTCTCACAAAAACACTTGGTCAAGCAAAATATGTCTCCTTATACATAAATTGTTATGTTTTAGTGATTTCCTTTTGGAATTGTTGACATAATGGATGAAGCATTTCAGGCCAAGATCAAATCTATGGTAATATTGACAAAAAGCGCATCAGTAAAAATACTAAACATACACAAGGCTTAAAGGAAAATATTATAGGCTTTCATTTATAATGTCAAAATGCGATACCAGTCTTGTATTACCACCCTATAAATAATATTCCGCACACTATTTGGCATTTATTGATTACAGTCTGAGAGCGATAAAGCATAGGCATTTCCCTATTGCATTTCGACAGGATTGTTAAGATAATAGATGGCTGAGATCACTTATATGTTCATGGTTTTGCTTTGTCAAGCCAATATGCTCTGCAAGATGAAATGTATACGTTTTAAAGGAGCAAAGGAATACGTAAAAATATGGGCATTGCGATAGTACTTTTTGGCAAAGAAAGCTTATGTTATTATGATAACAAGGGGTCCATATGCTACGTACAGTCTTCATTACTCTCCAAATGTAGCAGATGTTTAGTCATCAATAATAGACATCATACGAATGACAATTTATACTTTCCTTACCGAAAATAGGGTTTTCCTCACCATCATACAGATAGGGCCACATTATTATTTGAAATTATTCTTGGAAGTTTTGCTATTTTATGCACCCAATTCACACGTTCACTCATTGATACGTGTCTTTGTCTCTCGTGGTTTTAGGAGAATTTTTCAGCATATTGGTTGCTGCTTAAAATATTTCTTTGTTAATTATTTACTTGCATGTGTTTTGCAGACTCATCAGTTTTCTTGCACTCAATGATCAGGTTACCATACTTTGACTGACTGTCTTGATTTAGAAGGAAATGTCATCTTTGAGCACAACCAAGATGAAAACAATTTATATAAAATGTAAAATACATGTATATAATTAATTAAACATCTGCTTTTCAGAGATAAAATAAAGTCATTATACAGTTAAATGTGTTAGCCACGGATCGTTATACAAATCGGTCTTTCCTCTTGGAGAGAAAAGTAAATCTGAAAACGCTTGCAATTATACACTAGCTGACTTCTTTTGTACGTACGTCAAGGCCAATGTAATGTCAGTTCAAGTTGTTTAGTACAGTTTTGCGTGATGATATCAATTTCACTTATCCAATGACATTTATTGAAATAATTTCCTGCAAAAGTGATGGCCTAAGCAATCAAGTTATCTTTTCATTCATAAAGTAGGAAATATCGTTTCTTTGTTTTTATGAACGGTCAACTTGAACAACTTGGAACAGAAAACTACACAGAAGAAAAGAGTTTGTGACATTTTGGCAGCTTTAGCTTGCAGGTTTAAGTTAGTTTGTTTGCTGGTAAAGACACAAATAGGCTTCTCAAAAAAAAGCAAAATATATTTTATGGTGTATACGCCCTTACGAGCAATTGCAATAAATATTTTCTAAAAAAGCACAAAATAAAATAGAAAATTCAAAGCAAAGTATGCTTTCGAAGACCAAATTGATAAATATAATTTTGTGTGTGATTGGAAACAGTATAAGGTTAGTCTGAAACAAACTTTAATTTGGACATAAAGTAATATATCTTTGTCGTGAACAATCCCAAATTTAATAAGTTATGGTGTCAGTTCAACATATATTTAATAGAACGCCAGAATAGTAAAGTAAATCTGATCTCATGCAATTCGTGCCATGTGTGTACTGAAAGCTGGGTACATGAATTATAGATACGCGTCTATTGTGGTATTTGCGATCAATACTGACTTGAATGGTGAAAGCCAGTATCTGAATAGAATGATAGTTGTTTCATGTACTACAGAATATTTGATCAGACCATGTACTATATTCCTTGCTAATAAAATGAGTAATGAAGAAACTACGTAAATGTAAAAAGATAGACATTTTTCATTAAATGAATGTACTTTTCTCCAATTCAAAAGCGTAGTATATATGTGTCGTTTAAATAAAATTCAAGAGCATGACTGGATATGCAAAGTAAGAAATATACATTTTCAGTTGAAGAAGCATCATTCTAAAGTCAGAACAAAGTCAAAATCTTACAGCATTTATTGTCAACCAAAATAAAGGTCATTACCAATGTTATAAGTTGAAGCTTGATGCATCTTTCGGTTTTAATTAAAATATCATTTTAGGGCCATATTTGGGGTGTTTCACCAGTATAAGGCCTCCTTAAGGGTGTTTCACCAGTATTAGGCCTCTTTAAGGGTATTTTACTGTCATAATGTCATATTAATGGTATTTTGATGTAAAACATTTAAGTCTGCAATGATTCAGAGAGAAATATATCTTGCATCTGTTATAAAAGATTTCCATTTGTTTTGCAATGGAATATATAATAATGAAAAATACAGAAAACTGCATCTAGTTGTCATAGGTTAATTCATGACTTTTTACTCTTTTTGCAAAAGATGGTTTGATTGTGTGTGTGTGTGTGTGTGTGTGTGTGTGTGTGTGTGTGTGTGATTTGGATCTTTAACGTAGCTTTAACACATTTTCAGTTATATCGCTATGATGTCTGTAGTGTGGCAATTTATAGTGATGTCTAGAACTGGGGTATCATGTCGCAGACATGTAGCATGATGTCCCACCCAGTCACATTATCCTGACACCAGGCCGACCAGTCTTAACACTAACCCCGTAATGCTGAGCGCCAAGCGAGGAAGCTGTTAGTACCATTTTTGTAAATATTTCTTATGACTCGGCTGGGGATCGACCCACGAGCTTCTGTATCCGAGGCGGACGCTCTAACCACCAGGCCACCAGAGCGGTACAAAGATGGTTTGATAATGGTAGTGATAAGGACAGGGACATATACTAACTAACATTGTGGAAATATATTTAAGACGAAATCAGGTTTTCAAGAAGAAGATATGCATGCTTACTTGTGCAGTGGACATACAATGGACTGGAAACTTTCTTAGTATTGTCTGCGTTGCAATCTTTTATGCACCATGTTGTTTAGAATAACGTATTTTATCTTTGAATGGCATAACACTAGTTCTACAAACATGATGTAAATTAAAATTACAGGGTGTGCCTTTGTCAAGTATTCGAACCACTCTGAGGCCCAAGCTGCCATTAATGGACTCCACGGAAGTCAAACTATGGCGGTATGTTTACTCTCTTTCTTCCATATCAATGCTTGACATTTCCTTTGGTCTGTATCTTATCTATTCGTAATCATGTTTGGGTCTTAAGGTTTATAAACTAGCACTGCAATAATTTAACACTGAGATGTTTATAAAAAATTACATGTAATAGTCTATTGGAAATTTCTCGCAGTTCAAGTAAATACTTATGGATTGTAAACGACAATAATATTTAATATCGTTTATACTTTTTAAAGAATTCCGCAAGTATAGATTTGTAAATAAAATATTTTATTATTAAAGTTAGGCATTGTCTAGCATTTTCTTGGTCAAATCTTGAAACTATTTTACTATATTGATATCAGTATTACCATTTTTATTCACACACATACACATACACACACATACACGAATGCATTTATTTATACCCATATTTCAATGCTTAAAACCTATTGATTGAAAAAAGTGTTTCCAGGGTGCGTCGTCAAGCCTAGTTGTGAAGTTTGCAGATACGGAGAAAGAACGTCAGTTGCGTCGAATGCAGCAAATGACCGGACCTTTAGGAATATTAAGTCCTATTACGCTTTCTCAGATAGGAGCTTATGGGACATACGCTCAGGTGACAGATATCAACACGATTCTATTTTTTAAAAATAAATATTGATTATTATTGTGGAGCATGATTTTTACACCTTTAAAACGTCAGATGGAATGATAAAAAAAAATTATTTTAAAAATTGTAAATAAATTTCTTAAAATTTGATTGTATACCTCTATATCTGGGTCAACATAAAAACATCTCAAGTAGTAAATTGTGATAAAGACATCACACTACAAGACAGAATGAATTCAGGTAGTAATATTAAGAAATTATGCATTGAGATGGTTTGTTTGTTTGCATGATTATATATCAACATCCTTTGACTTGTTTCACATGTCCGTATGTGATATGAATGATTGTAATATTCCTAAGTGTTACGAGTAAATGTAATATCCAGAAGTTGCATGAGTAATTAATTATACTATCTGTACATGAATAATTGTACTATCTGTACATGATTAATTGTAATATCTGTACATGAGTAATTGTAATATCTGTACATGAGTAATCGTACTATCTGTACATGAATAATTGTACTATCCATAAGTGACATGCATAATTGTAATTTAAAACATGCACATTGGAGAGAATGTTGGCATACCTCTATGCTTCTTTGATGTAATGTGGCTGACATTTCTTTGGATATTGTACTTTTGGAAATTGTGCATGATCTAAGCACACTGCTAACTAAAATGACTGCTTCCTTGTGCTAAATAAATCAGCCTAAACTAGTGTAAAGTACACTATCCTTAGTAGCAGTTACAATAGGGAAAATTATTTTTGCCAGACTAGACAATGCCAGCTTCTGAAAGTGCAATTAATGAATTACCAGATATACAAAATGTAAAACAAGTTATAAGTTCTTTTTTTTTAAGATACAATTTACTTTTGAAGTTCAGGAAGTAAAATGACCAAGTGGAGCTAGCACTTGTTTTGAAAGATGCACATCTGGAGTAAGACCAAGCTGTATACTCTATAACCCAACTTACACCTATCAATCATACACCAAAATAAATGGAATTAAAGGTACTTTTGAACAATACCTAAGATATACAAGGACTTTTTTTTAAATAACCAGTATAACTGGTGAGGAAAGGCAGGGGAATTCTTTTTCTTTAAAGTTCTAACCCTATGCAAAATATGAAACTGTTGAGCACCACCCAAGTGATATGAATAATTGTAATATCCCTTAGTGATATGAATACATGTAATTTTAATACCTCTAACTGATAAGAATAATTGTAATATCCCTACATAATATGAATAATTGTAATATCCCTAAGTGATATGGATAACTGTAATATCCCTAAGTGATATGACAAAATGTAATAACCCTAAGTGATATGGATAACTGTAATATGCTTAAGTGACATGACTAATTCTGATATCCATATGTGATATGAATAATTGTAATATCCCTAAGTGATATGACTAAATCTGATATCCATATGTGATATGAATAACTGTAATATCCTTAAGTGATATGACTAATTCTGATATCCATATGTGATATGAATAACTGTAATATCCCTAAGTGATATAGCTAATTCTCATATCTACAAGTGATATGAATAATTGTAATATCCCTAAGTGGTATGACAAAATGTAATAGCCATAAGTGATATGACAAAATGTAATATCCCTAAGTTATATGACTAATTTTCATAATTACAAGTGATATGATTAATTGTAATATCCCTAAAGTGATATGACAAAATATATAATCCCTAAATGATATGACAAAATGTAATATCCCTAAGCAATATGACAAAATGTATTATCCCTGAGTGATATGACAAAATGTAATATCCCTAAGCAATATGACAAAATGTATTATCCCTGAGTGATATGACAAAATGTAATATCCCTAAGCAATATGGCAAAATGTAATATCCCAAGTGATATGACTAATTCTAATATCCATATGTAATATGACAAAATACAATACCTCTAAGCAAGATGACAAAATGTGATATCTCTAAGTGATATGACAAAATGTAATATCCCTAAGCAATATGACAAAATGTAATATCCATAAGCAATATGACAAAATGTAATATCCCTAAGCAATATGACAAGATGTAATATCCCTAAGCAATATGACAAAAGGTATTATCCCTAAGGAATATGACAAAATGTAATATCCCTAAGGAATATGACAAGTTGTGATATCCCTAAGTGATATGACAAAATGTGATATCCCTAAGTGATATGACAAATTGTGATATCCCTAAGTGATATGACAAAATGTGATATCCCTAAGTGATATGACTAAGTAATAGCAATATCTATAAGTGGTATGAGTATTAGTACAATTAAACTTATTTTAGTTAGGAGTAAAAATTTAAGATGAAAAAATGTTTAAGCTAAACTTGACTGTTAAGGAAAGTAATTTTAGCTGTGATTGCTTTCTAAAAATATTTATGCATCTTATTCAAAAAAGTCTAATGGTCAACAAAAGATGAAGTATATGTATGTGTAAAAGGAGGCAACTTTGTACATTTATTCTAATTGCCTTCATGTAATTAAAAATGGTTGAGAAATGGAAATGCACACACACTGAATGTAATCTGTACATGCACTGAATGTAACCCATACATCACTGAATGCATAGTATGCACACTGACAGTAATCCATGCATCACTGAATGCATAGTATGCACACTGACAGTAATCAATGCATCAATGAATGCATAGTATGGACACTGACAGTAATCCATGCATCAATGAATGCATATTATTTACACTGACAGTAATCCATGCATCACTAAATGCATAGCATGCACACTGACAGTAATCCATGCATCACTGAATGCATAGTATGCACAGTGACAGTAATCAATGCATCAATGAATGCATAGTATGCACACTGACAGAAATCCATGCATCAATGAATGCATAGTATGCACACTCACAGTAATCAATGCATCAATGAATGCATAGTATGGACACTGACAGTAATCCATGCATCAATGAATGCATATTATTTACACTGACAGTAATCCATGCATCACTAAATGCATAGCATGCACACTGACAGTAATCCATGCATCACTGAATGCATAGTATGCACAGTGACAGTAATCAATGCATCAATGAATGCATAGTATGCACACTGACAGTAATCCATGCATCACTAAATGCATAGTATTCACACTGACAGTAATCCATGCATCACTAAATGCATATTATTTA
Source organism: Sinohyriopsis cumingii (assembly GCA_028554795.2). Classification (NCBI taxonomy): domain Eukaryota; kingdom Metazoa; phylum Mollusca; class Bivalvia; order Unionida; family Unionidae; genus Sinohyriopsis; species Sinohyriopsis cumingii. The sequence goes on from CM068831.1 coordinate 94,901,264, forward strand.
CACTGACAGTAATCCATGCATCACTAAATGCATAGCATGCACACTGACAGTAATCCATGCATCACTGAATGCATAGTATGCACAGTGAGAGTAATCAATGCATCAATGAATGCATAGTATGCACACTGACAGTAATCCATGCATCACTGAATGCATATCATTTACACTGACATTAATCCATGCATCACTGAATGTTTGTATGCACACTGACAGTAATCCATGCATTACTGAATGCATAGTATGCACACTGACAGTAATCCATGCATGATTGAATGTATAGCATACTTTAAAATTTTATAACTGTAGTTGATGCATTGGTTAGAGAAATGTTTGCACAATAATGCACCTTGAATGTTTGTTCTGCCATATTATCCTTTTATTTGAACATTTGTGGTTGCTTAATATAAGCTTAAATGGTTCAATCTATAACTGTACCAAGTACAATATTGCATTCTTATAACAAATAATAAATGTGTTGTTGTTGTTGTTGTTGTTATTATTATTATTATTATTATTATTATTATTATTATTATTATCATCATCAGCTGGTGCAACAGCAGCAAGCAGCAGTGATGGCAGCAGCTGCACAGGGTGCTTACCTGGCAACACCAGTTACACTCGCCCATGTGTCCCAGGTTGGCACTCTGACTACTCCAAATGGCCTATCAACAGCAGCGCTCACCCCAACTACAGCATCCCTTGCTAATGGTAATATAAAAATATCCAATTATAACATAGTTTTGATAATTTTTAAAACATTTAGATTTAATTTTCACTGGGGAGGTAATAATAAATGTAACTTATTTCTTATGAAAGATAAGTTTTTGGATATAATTGAAAGCATAATAAGAAGTGCTTCATAATATTTAGACTGATTTCTAATTTTAAGAAATAATCTTACCTAAATGTATATGACTGAATAATGAATTAATCTTTACAACATTATTTGTATTGTGCTTACTGTATTCACCGTTGTTCATAATCATTAACATTATACCATTCATTTCTACAGGCACAGCGACTACAACCATCAATGGGGCACCCCAAAGTGTCCTATCCCCGACTCACATGGCAGGTTTTTCTGTCCACCAGGCCAATGGACAACCCCCAGAAATTTACGCTAATGGCATTCCACATTATCCAGGTGAGTGTCTGATGTGGGGACAAGGGTTTTGACTTGGTATACTTGCATAGATTTAAACTACAAGGATAAAGATAATTGTGAATGTATTATTAAATTACCTTTTGAACTTTGATTTATTAACTACATTACCAACACATAGTTGAAAATAACTGCCTCAGTGCTTTTGAATGAGGGAGCACAGAAACTGTCAAAAGGACTGTAATTTATAAATATATTATGTGTATGTCCCAATTTTGTATTTCTTTCTAACATGACAGAGTGACTTATGACTGTGACTGAAAAAGTTAAGAGTAGACAAAGCCTAAAATGTGGAATGTATCTTAACTTGACTAATTGAGGTCTAGCATTGATGTTAAATGTATGATTAAAAACATACTGATGCATTTTACCTCCTCCCTTCCACAGGTAGCACATCACCTCAGTTTGTAACGCAAACCATGGCAAATGGTGAACCTCTGCAAGCATATGCAGCAATGCAGCCTTATGGGATAGGTAAATGGAGGCTAGGAGATCCATCTATTTTCCATTGCCCTTACTCACTATTCCCAACAAAATAAACAAAATAAAACTGAGACTCAAAGTAAAAATTCATTTCATCACATTTAGTTTGTACTTAAAATCACAGTTTGATGAAATGAAATAGTTGCACATTTTTGTAAACTTTGTACTGATTTGTACTCTCTAGTGCATCCTTCTCATGTTCTGGTTTGCAGTCACACCTGTAACAAAAACTTTAGAGAGAGAATATGAAACTGTTTACATGGAGCAAGAACTTTTGATGTGCAAAGGAAGACAAAGTTCTACATATAAAATAAGAATAGGAGGAAAAGTTTATAATTTCTCACTTTAGACTCTGTTCATGTTTCAGAATCATTGTGTATATGCACATCATTTTCATATGAATTATTCACATTCTTGTCTCTAAATGCCTTTCCAGAAATACTATTACATAGGATATTAATCTGATATTGTATGCCTAATTTCTGCATATCCCCCTGCCTATGGACTAATTCATAATCTGTTATTTTATACTTAATTTGTGCATATCACCTGCCTATGGACCAATTCTTAATCTGATATTGTATGCCTAAATTCTGCATATTCCCCTGCCTAGGGACTAATTCATAATCTGATATTGTATGCCTAATTTCAGCATATCCCCCTGTCTATGGACTAATTCATGATCTAATATTTTATACTTAATTTCTACATATCCCCTGCTTATTGACTAATTTTTAATCTAATATTTTATGTCTAATTTCTACATATCCCCCTGCCTATGGACTAATTCATAATCTGTTATTTTATGCCTCATATCTGCATATCCCCCTGCCTATGGGCTAATTCATAATCTGTTATTTTATGCCTAATTTCTGCATATTCCCCTGCCTATGAACTAATTCACGATCTGATATTTTATGCCTAATTTCTACATATCCCCCTGCCTATGGACAAATTCATAATCTGATATTTTATGCCTAATTTCTACATATCCCCCTGCCTATGGACCAATTCATAATCTGATATTTTATGCCTAATTTCTACATATCCCCCTGCATATGGACAAATTCATAATCTGATATTTTATGCCTAATACCTACATATCCCCCTGCCTATGGACCAATTCATAATCTAATATTGTACGCCTAATTTCAGCATATCCCCCTGCCTATGGACCAATTCAACAAGCTCTTGCACAGCATGCAGCACTTATACCCTCTGCTCAGAAAGAAGGTAGGTACATTTCTTAACCAAATAGATTCTTTCTAACTAGAATTTCATAATGTAAATTATAGTCAGTTCAGATTTCGGTTCATTATATGAATTGAGCCAGATCTTCAAGTTTTCATTAATTAATATATTTCAATGATCTAATTTTGTAAAAAGTTATAAAAATTATACAGAGCTAACATATTTTGCACAAGTAGAATTTATTAATTGTAACCAAGAAATTAATTAGTTATGGATATTTAACTGTTTATGATCGTTATAAAATTTAAAAAATTGCATGCATTGCAAAACTTACTTTGAATAGAATCGTGGTTATTTAGAAACATTTATATCTCAATATTGCACATGCTAGTTGAATTTGAAAACTTCTTTTTTACAATTCATATTGTTTACAATTCATATTGTTTACAATTCATATTGTTTACAATTCGTATTGTTTACAATTCATATTGTTTACAATTCGTATTGTTTACAATTCATATTGTTTACAATTCGTATTGTTTACAATTCGTATTGTTTACAATTCATATTGTTTACAATTCGTATTGTTTACAATTCATATTGTTTACAATTCATATTGTTTGCAATTCATATTGTTTACAATTCATATTGTTTACAATTCATATTGTTTACAATTCATATTGTTTACAATTCATATTGTTTGCAATTCATATTGTTTACAATTCATATTGTTTACAATTCATATTGTTTGCAATTCATATTGTTTACAATTCATATTGTTTGCAATTCATATTGTTTACAATTCATATTGTTTACAATTCATATTGTTTACAATTCATATTGTTTGCAATTCATATAAAAGTCACTAATTATAACACACTATCAGTTTATTTTTCTTTCTTCATATTGACCATAGTATTTTTTTGGGAGAGCTTTTGTCCAGTAGTTGCATTTCTGTATATATTAAAAAAGGACACTGAAGGTAATATTTATAAAGTTTCAGCCAGTAAAGATGGAAAAAGCTTGTTGTTTGATCACACATTTAAAGACAATAGTTCTTTCGTAACCTAATTTTTCTAGAGATTTTCACCATTCTACTTTCTTCTCCCCAAACGATGATGAGATTTTTTACTAAACTCTTTATGAAATATGTGTGCTGCTTTAATTTCAAATACACCCATGCTTTAGGATTGTATGCCTCCATGCAAGGTTGAAAATGTCTAATGTTTTGATTTTTGAGCAAAGACAAAGGAATTTGTTAGCTTATTTAATACATTTTTATTACAAATTAATTATTTGCACACATCGTGTAATTATTACATCCCTCAATTGTTGAAGAATCTACTAAGGTAAGGAATCATATTTTTTTAAATCAATCTTGCTGCAACATTTTTGTTTTAAGTTACATAGCTTTGTTGTTATATTGCCTTTCTCTTGAGAACTCAATAATATTTGTCTATCCTTGATAATGTTGTCGGACAAGGTAATCCCATGTTGTCATATTTACAGGTTATATATTTACAGGACCAGAAGGCTGTAATTTGTTTATTTATCACCTTCCACAAGAGTTTGGAGATGCTGAATTGGCCCAGATGTTCATGCCATTTGGCAGTGTCATCAGTGCCAAAGTTTATGTTGACAGGGCTACAAACCAGAGCAAATGCTTTGGTAAGTATCTTTTTACATCCTGTATTAAAAAAAGTTTTCTTCTTAATGAATGTTTGATAATTTTATTACCAAAATCACATATCTTGCCTCAAACTTCAAAAGTCACTTTTATCAAAATCACATATCATACCTCAAAACTTTGATTTACATTTATATCATTGTAAGTATTTAGAAAACAAGTGAGTTACACTGCCAATGGTTATACAAGGTTATTCCCCTTTCTATGTATTTAGAGAACATATGACAGTTACATTGCCACTGGTTGTACAAGGTTATTCCCCTTTTCACTTGTACAATACTTAATTTGAATTTGAACTTGTGTGCTTTTCATGACCATCAGCATCAGCAACAGAACTGAAAGAAATAGAAAAGTCCAGACATTTTAACCCCATACTTCATAAGCACATTTTTGTGAGTTAGCTGATTCCAGTGTTCTTTGATATGGCATCTTTTCTTCAACATTTACATGGATATATTTCTTCATGATATGTCTAAATCAGTTTGAAATGTCAATCTTTTTAAAAGAACAATGCAGTGAACATGGTTTTATCCATTAAAATCCAGTCCATGCTTGAAACCATTGGATGCGTTGGATACATCTTCCATACATGTATTTGTATAACAAGCAAAAACAAGTTTAGTCTGTAACCAAGATTTTTTTCTCTCAAAATATTACCTGCAATAAGCAAAGTTAAGACGTTGCTGGTCAGGAAATTCGATCATCAGATGATTGCATCTGATGGTGACTGGAGACTATATATTAACACAAATAAATAAAGGTTTTACAGGGAAGAGTAAAATCTTTACATTTTGCCAAAGTCTTCACATACCTAGACACCTATCATTTTTCACAGTTGGAAGTAACTAAATTGAACAAGCAGGCTGTACAAAATATATTTAAAAAAAGAAAAAATAATGACAAAGTTAATATCTTGTGCATAAATACAGACGAGTCTTTAGGATCCTAACTACGGTATGTTGCAAAAACGGAAAATGACCAAAGTTTTACTCAGAAAGAATTATTTGTGAAATGTGCCATATATAGTTTTCTGACAGTTGAATAGAGTTTGAATTTGTTTACGAAAATATATCTTGATGAAATAATGAAAGAAGATTTCATTCTTATTCAGGCTTTGTAAGCTTTGACAATCCAGCGAGTGCACATGCCGCCATACAGGCAATGAACGGATTCCAGATTGGAATGAAAAGATTAAAGGTCCAGCTCAAGCGACCAAAGGATGCAAACAGGCCATATTAGACCACTGGCAAATTCGGTAGGTTTGTGTACTTAGCATGTGTTGCAGGTACACTATGGTTTTACATGACATTACAAAATTATTTAGCTCAGATATTTATTATTGATAATAAGAAAATATTGCATTTTTAAAAAAAAGGTATGTGCAATAAACACTGTGTACATTTAGTGGATTTATATGTATATGACACGAGAATATTTAAACTGTGGTTTAGTCATATTGTTCTTAAAACTCTATGGACACTTTAGATTTCTCAAGAAAATGAAGGTATATAAATATATTTTTAAATGTCTATGCAACCATGAAAATGGCAAGTTATTTTATATTGGGAGTCATATCTATACAGCCATGAAAATGCCAAGTTATTTTGCTTTGGGAGTCATATCTATACAGCCATGAAAATGGCAAGTTATTTTATATTGGGAGTCATATCTATACAGCCATGAAAATGCCAAGTTATTTTGCTTTGGGAGTCATATCTATACAGCCATGAAAATGGCAAGTTATTTTATATTGGGAGTCATATCTATACAGCATTGCAACTTTTGCTTTGGGAGTCTTAGGCAATGTCTAATATGTTGGTTGAATTTTCCTGATATAAAAATAATACAGCAAAAGTTCAACCAATATTCTTCAGTAGTTTGATCTTAAACCTCATTATTTCAACATGTTTGAAAAATCATTCCAATTTTTAAAATGGGGGTTTTAAATATTTATTTGACAGAAATATAAAACTTGAGAATTTTGAAGACTATGAAAGAAATTCGAGATTAATAAAACTGTGTCCATACAAATGTCCAGAATGATGTACATGATTGGTACTTTTACAACTTTATTACAGAATTACATCAGCAAAATTTTCTTACCTCCACTTTGAAGATCAGTTGCTTTCTTCATATCAGTGTTAAGTTTGTGTTTATGGCAAGATGGCACATTTAATTAACGGTATGCATTGGTGTCTATGTTTATTTTTTTCATTTATTAAGACTCATGTTTGATAAACATTATAAATAATCAACAGTTACTATTCACTCTCATTCCCGTTTCTTTTTTCTTTAGGGAAGTGATACGATTGTCATGAGAGATCTGACTATAACTGTACATTATTTATTGTGGGGTGGGATGCCATGTCAATAATTTAATATGCAACATAAGCTTAATTTGCATAATATTCTTTATAGAGCTGAGGAAAATTCACTCTTGTTAGAGGGTGGTCAGCTATCGTTACTATGGCAACTATTCAAAATGGCAGCAGACATAGTAAGTCAATGGTGGGGTGACCAGTGTTGTTAGTCGTTATGGCAACATATTGTAAACAATGTGTAGATTTATTTCACGTAACCATGGTGATCCGGTGCTGCTTCTATGGTTTCTAATACAGTGTATTTTTCACTTTTCTCATTTAGTTTTGATATATTTTTTATTGGACTGTTGAGGTGTTGTACAAGTAATTTTGTCTACTGTTTTATATTATAGTTGGTGATAAGTGGTGTTTGATTTCTATTAATAAAATGTAATGTTTGTTACTGCGCAGTTTTAATCCACAAGTAAAGCTTTAATTAACACCACCACAATTATTTTCCCACATTTTCTCTTTGAGTGCATTTGTTTTGTCTCTATATTATATTAAAAACAACTAACTTGACTTGTTGATATTGTGCATGTTCTTTAACATTTGATCATTACACATATCTGTCTTACTGATCGTCAAACAAAATCCACGGGAATAATACTAGATAAGTTAGGCAGCTCATGCATAGACATTTTACTTTTTCACAAAGGGGTGAATAACTCTTAACAAAATTCATACTGCCTTATTGCACATTGCATCATTAAATATTGCCCATGTAGAAATAATGAGGGGTTGATTCCATTCCAAGTTACTGCTTATTTTTATCAGACATTTTAAAACATTTTGATGCCATAAAGAAAAATTCTGAGTAGATGTTTTTTTAAACCGTGTGTTTTTGCCATACAAATCATCCATACAAATGACTCCTCTGAGTGGTTTACTGACCTACTTAACGATCATTTTAGTTTTAGTAGGTCAATATCGCTTTCAAGGTTTAGAGACTTTCTCTTTTTCATGCATTTGGAGAAATGTATATTTTCTTAATTGCTTAAATTCAATGTTGAAACAGCTAGGCATTGTTGCCAAACCATCTGAGATAAATGGAAAATGTTTTTCTTGTGATATGAAATATTGAAATTCAAATAAAATGAATACAAATTCATGTCCTAAGTGCCTCTCAGAAGAGTTATATTGTATATCATTTCTTTATTAAATTGGAACACTCGTTTTAGTTTAGACTGGATGTAAAATAAGTCCTTTGTCTTCATAAAAAAGGACTTATTTTACATGTTAATGTTCCCAGAAGCCATATGTGATTAGTAGAGGCTATTTTGTGATTTATTTTGTAATGTTTCAAATAGCTGTCAAACTGTATATGACTTACTGGTGATTCACTGTTTGTACATTACATAAAGATAGGTGGAACGTTAAAGTTAATTGTTTATTGCAGTAAAATTGGACGAGTATTAACATCACCCAACAAGTAACACACATGGAAAGAACAAGGATAATAAAAATAATAATAATAATAATAATAATAATAATAGTGATAATAATAATGATAATAATAATAATAATAGTGATGACAATAATAATAATAATAGTGATAATAATAATAATAATAATAATAATAGGGACAATAAAAGAATGTAAAGCAAAGTGCAAAAAAGATGGTACATGCAAAGCAAAAACATCTTTAAAAACAAATTGTGTGCTGTTAGACCAAGATTAGAGAAAATAAATTTAAACTCCATCTCTTCTAAAAAGAATGGCAAATTACTTTCATTTGTGAATAATTGGTAATAATTTTGTAGAATACCCATTACTGTTGATAAATTAAATTATGTAGCTGATGTGACTTTAAAAGTATGTTAAGTCTGTTCATAAAAGGAACAGTGTCATAATTTTATTTCATGCTATAAAACATGATTTAGATCAGATATTTTCTGTGACACTAAATGCCTTCTCACTATGTAAATGGCATAATCCACTTTTTCAAAATCAATTTTAAACAGTAAAAATTTGCTTTTTTTATAACCAAATTTACTTGAAATAATAGTCTCTAATGGATTAAGATATATGCATTCAATTAATACACTGCAAGTACTCTAATTTAAAAAATAAATCATTATACATTGATTAGCAAAATGACCATCCCCATAGTTATAGTACTTAACCAGGGAAAATCTATTAAAAAAAACAACACAGTCTTGAAAATCATTGAATGCTGCTTTCTTGCTACATCCTGCTGGTAAATATGTGAAAGATTCATATTTATTTATAAAACAGAAACTGATACAGGACATATTTTGATGCCTTATATTGATATTCATTTAAGATGAAGAATGACGTAATATAGCCACACTATTTTATAAGTAGAATTCATTGGTATCGTATATGGTTTATACCCAGTATAAAGAAAGATGAACATATTTTCAGATTATTTGCAAGGCTATAAACTTAGTTCTTCTCTCTTCTTTCATTTATATATTTATAAAATCACTGATAAATTTTAAATACCTTTGGTGTCTGATATTTTCTGGTAAAATAAACAGAAGTTTATATAATTTATATTTTCATGCTACTTTTAAAATATATGGAGATTATGTAAATGGGTTTTATTCAGTTTTTAATGTGAAAGATTTCGCAGCTTTAAAAAAAATAAAATAATAATAATAATAATAATAATAATAATAATAATAATTTATTTGTCAGCAGGTTTAATAGGCATTCATTTAAGAGATACTCAATGCCATATTTTAAAGGATTTCTGCTTTCTTTTCAGGACCAAGATTATCTAGTCAATTCTGCCAAGGGCAAAGTCTCAAGCAAATGACAGAATATATATGTGTATATATTTGGCTGGAAATTTTCAGGAAGAGATGTTCCAGATATAAGGGAGTATCATGACAGTCATAAACGACATTTTGAACGAACCCACCGAGGTGTATATGTACATAGACTATTTATTTCTTTTAAATTATTTGTAAATATTTAAATTAAGATTACTCTGTTATAAATCAAATAGCAGATACTTGTATTCCACCAATAGATATTAACATGTGGTTTTATTTGTTATACAGACCATGCTTATCAACAATTTCACGGAAAATGTGAGAGCAAAGGTCATACCACTCCACCTATTTCTTGTTGAACATCCAAAGCAGGTATTTGTAGGTGAACAATGTGACCGTATCTTTCGTGAGCCATTTTTCAACATGGTCTCCTTACAGTGCAATATAAAATAGGTTGGCATGGATGGTACATTTAGAACATAGTAGCACTAGATATAGATGAAATAGTATTTCTTTTGATAGGTATATCAGAAATGAGATCACAATAGGATTGGGTTGTGTTACATAATTAGAACATGTGTTAAGATTTCCTAACAACAATAATCTTTGCAAGGATTCAAACATCATACTCTTGTACATTTCTTAAAATTAAAAATTCTTTAAAGTAATATATCATATATTTACAGTGTGGCAATTAAATATTTAAAATTTGACAGATAATTGATCTAGAAGGTTCCTCAGTTAAACAATGTTCTAACTGCAAAATCAGCACATTCATCAGAATGGGAAGAATAAAACTAAAACAGTTAAAAGCAGCAGTTTCTTCTTTGTGGTCTCCTTTCCTTGTATTGCATGGATCATTCAAATGTAAATCTACTTTCTAATTAAAATTTGTCTCCATTTATGTCAAGAAAAGATTTTCCAATCAAATTTTATCCTTTGAGTTATGCCTTTTTCAAGGGTTTGATGGATTAAGTTCAAAACATTCCATTTTCATATCTTCAAGACATTTTTATATATGTATCATCAATGTCGTGGACAGTTTTTTTTATGTTAGAACAGTTGCACAGACAAAGAGAATATTTTTCTACGTCTTTGTTGCATACAGGAGTGACATTATAGTTTTGCTCACAAAAGGCCAAAAAATGTGGAGTTTCACGTATAGAATATCGACGTTGTTTTGTCACTAGAGTAAATTTTCTTTTATTGTTGATGCACTATGAAAAATACAAAGGGAGTACGTATTTCTGGACATTGTCCTTTTTATAACTATATTCTTGTTGTATTTGAGATTTGTAAAACTAGTAAAACTTTTTCTATGATGGGCAGTGTAGTGAAAATTGTCTTTTTAACATGATGCCTTTAGTAGGCTAGGTCTGTTCCATGAAATGTCGCCTTTTTCAGTACAAATGCTGTTGTCATAGCAACGTTTCATAATTTCGATGTTGTCAGGTGACGGAATTTAGTGTGACTTGATTATCTAATGTGACTGAGCTTTTCCAAGTTCTTTTTGTTGAAGAAAGGGGCATAACTCTAAAGGATCATATATTTTTCAATATCGTCTTGTGGTAAACAGACATGTTTTAAACACCATTCCCAAGCATGAAATTGTTATGATGTACAGACATTTGTAAATAGCATCACTTGAATCACTCTAACAATACAGTAGTTTGCATAGTAGGATTTTCATCTTTCAGCGTAATTGAAACAATCATTATTAACATTTACTATTTATTGTACATATAATTATTAAAGTCTTTTGAATCTAGTTCCTTTCTTATGGTCAATAAGTTTTACGTTTTGAAAGTAAGCACATTTTCAGCATTGAAATTCTGTCCTCAGCCCTTGCGTTTTCAAGATTCTAGTGACCAAACTTTGCATTGCGTTTTATTTGGAATCTACAATAGTAATCACATACAGATCCTATTGGCATCAAATTCTCGCACTCATTCTGTTTTAATGACATGGCGCCATATATATGATAATTTCATTTTGACAAGAATTTCTATGGAAAACTCACTAGGGATTGCTGATTATGTAAAAATATTACTTGACACAACAAGGACTGTTGCGAAGTTAAGTGAAGCTATCTATAGCACTTAGACCTTTTTAATTTCGTTGATTAGATTTGATACCAATTATTATCTAATGAATAAAAATCCCATCAATATGAGAAACTTTCATCTAACATGAATGTTTCTGAAAATCAGATATATTATTTAAATTATTGGCCTTCGTAAGATTTTAGAAACAGCAATGTATGTTGGTTTTACGAAACATTGTTTTGTTATACACTTAACACTTAATCCATGGTAGATTTTAATTATTTCAGCACATGATAATGAAGGAAATCCTTCGGTTTTGAGTTTTAGTAGTTGATGTTGTGTCTACAGTGATAAACAGCGTTGTTGAATTTATTTACAGTTAACGGGTTTTGTTTGAACATCTGTTGCATTTCTGCATCTTTGAAATATGTAAAGTGGACACTATCTACCTAAACTTTGAATGGTCATTGGAATTGGAAATCATACAAGTTCATTTCAACTGGTAATCATAGGACTTCAGAACCATTAATATTTAGACTATTATGAAAAGTCTTTGAGTCAATATAGAAAAATATAGAAATCTGAACATTTCAAATTCCTCGGGCCAGAAAGTCCATTTCAGCACAAGTTTCTTGTACCAGAAATTAGCACCAGCAAAAGTACATGAAATAAAAAGGTTTAACAAACATGTACGAGGAACTAGACAGGAAGGATCATATATATTTTACATTCTTAATCCTGAAACAACGTTTTATTCCAGATATGTTTTGAGACATCAAAGACTTGTTCACTTTACATATTGTAATTAGTACAATGTTTTATTCCAGAAATTAGCAACAACAAAATATTTGTTGAAATAAATCTTGTTATTCTCAGTAAGTATTGAAACACATATTAAACTTGTTTATTGGCAAACAAAGTATTGCTGCTGTGTCATGTGAAATTTATGCAGTCCAAAATTGTATTTGATCTAAAAATGAATAATAGACTGGAGAAGTGTTTTGATGTTTTTTATAGTAATGGACCATGTTGAAATGATTAGTGATGACTAGAGATGAATTTCCTCTACAAGAACTTGTCAACTCCAGTCTACTTTAAAATTGTATATTATGTCAAAGACAACAAATCTGCATAAAATCTTCAAATAATTTGTTTTATTCTGCTGAACTTCCAAGTATAAAGGCATGCCTTTAAGACTTTTCTTCCCAACACAGAAAGTAATTTTGTCACAAAGATGAAACGTTTTGTGAGTCATTTTGTGAAAATGGCCAGCTTACAAGCTATCAGGTTGTTTCAATACTTTCCCTTGTTCCTATTAGTTCTTAAGAAACTGTAAACGTTGATCATTATTTTTGTTGTGCTAAAAGTCTTGATCGGGTGCTGTGAAAAGAGACTTGAGCAAAAGGTGTAAAATAATCTATGAATAAGTTATTGAAAATGTTAAATATTCTTTAAATGCTGAAAGCAGATTCAATATTTATAAACAAGTAAGGGACTATTTTTCTTGGAAGATTTATTTATTAAGCTTTTCATTGTTTATCATTATATTGCTATGGTGAAATGGATCTATTAAAACTTGCACAAAATTGCTTGGAAAAAGAAATCTTTTCAATAATAAATATAATAGACTTATTTATTCTTGATGGACTCATAAATATATACAGTAGTCACTATATGTACACTAAGATGCTTCCGTTTTATGGGATACATATTATCTCAGACTGGAGGCAATACAATAAGGCAAGGTTATAAAATCTGTTTAATTACAGTTTAGGTTAAACATGTTTTACATTTGTTTTAAAAGCAACAAGGTACTGTACATAATTTAAAAGTATATTATACCAGATTTTAAACAATTGTATATGTTCTAGATGAAAAATAATGTTTTATTAAACTCCTTTGAAACATGTCAATCTGGAGTTTCAGTGTATTAGCCGAGTGTTAGTCGAAGAGCACGTGATTAGAATATATATTTCTGAGTCTGTAGTGAAATCATTCTGGTAATCTGATGCCAGGTTTCTAAGATCATGCATGTGGTCTGCGTCACTGTATTTTAATCTCTTTTTTTTAAAGTGACTATTTGAGTTTTTAATAAAGTTTAACTGTTGTTTATTTATCATCTAAACGAGTCCATGCCACATTGGTTCGCAGGCATTCTATGTTTTTTTGAAAAATCAAAATGAATAATGTCTAAAAATAGTGAAACAATGATCAAAATTGGGAAATTGTTCAACAAACTTGCTGTATTCTGCTCATATCTTTGAAAACATATTGGATGATAAAAGCTGTTAGATACATGTATTCCTTTACAAAGAAACAAATCCAGCAATTAGTAAAATAGAGCTAAGATGATAATTGTAAACAGCATTCACATGGTTCTATCCTCATTTGGTTATCACTGAGTTGAATATTTTCCAACTGACCATCCAGAGTGCTTCGTTTTAATTGGTCCATGACGCTGATTAGTTGTAGAGGTGTAAATAGTATTCAATGATAATTATAATAAATTGTACATAGTCTGCAATTCATAAGCATTTATTGGCTTTTAACCTCAAATTCTTCATAATCTTGCTTAGAATGCATAATTGACACAACTATAACCACATTTTGTTGACTGATTAGCTCAGAATTTGTTTCATTCTAGGTATATGAAAGAGATTATAAATGGAAACAGCTTTTAATAAATACGATGGATATCATTGTAAGCTTTACAGAACATTCAAATGGAAATTACTTTCACTTTGTTAATTTTTGAGCATTTTGTATCAAATTCGTTATCATGCCGAGGTGATCAAGAACTATATTTGTTAATTTTGGTTGTTTTATCGCTGTCTCTATCAAAAGCTGCCATCAATGATTTTTACCCAAATATTTTGAGAGTAAGATCAAATTAATCTTTTAAAGAAAATCCATGTTACAACCAATGGTGCAATATCTTTTGTTTTATTCTTATGTTTTTATAATAAAGGTTATGCATACATTAATAGTATTTGTATTTATTTTACCATTTATTTATTCATCTCTTTGCATTAAAAGCACAACAGATTTAGTCATTACATGCTAAGTATCACTGATGGGATTACGTGTTTTACGCTGATTTGTTCGACTCGCATAACAAGCATAGCAAGCATACGTTTAATCTTTTTCCATTTAAAAAATGAAATAAAAAATAATTTCAGAATAATTAATTTTTCTAGTGCCCATTCATTCCCATTTTCTCATTGAGAAAAACTTAATTTGTAAATTTGAAATCGAAAAAGTACACAGTAAAATGCTCTATTTGAAAAGATAATTTTCTCTAGTATTACACTTTGTTTCAGGTTATTTTAAGTCCAACTTGGCAAACAGACCATGATCTGTCGTTGCATAATGTGCCGGTAGATCAGGGACTTAAAATCCTTGTCTATGCAATCTGCAGTTGGATTAGACTTTTACACGAGTAGATGTGACACAAGATAAATAATTACTGGTATTAGGCAGATTCATTTGATACTGTTCGAAGTTCCTTCCTCAGTACATATGTTGCAAATGTATGTGTGTTAGGGAATATACATTTCCTATCTGATGTGTTATGATGATCCTGTCGCAAGTCAGTTTAAATGTTGATATAAACATTATAACTGCTTATCTTAGCATATATGTCTGAGGTTCAGGAATAAATGATGGACACTACATACTAGTGTATACTCATGGCAAGATCTCTGCATTAGTTTTCGTTTAGGGCACGTATATCAAACCATGGTCTTTGGCTGACACTGTGTATGCTTGGATTACCTTTAACTTGCACCTAATTGAATAATTGAACACAACAATAAGACTGATTCTGCTTCAAAATATTAAGGTAAGAATTAGTAATTTCTGAAGTTAACAAGTCAACATCATTATATCATTATATAAAAATCTAAGACACAATAACAGAGCATGGATATAGATCAGCACCCTCTCTAAACCATTTATAATTGTAAACCTGGGTCCAGACACGTTTAGCCCTAATGATAACGATCTGAATACTTAATCCATATATATCGAGTATTGGAGCCGGTCTAAAATCAACTGTGGCTGCCATGGCAGCTATTTTAAAAATATATTTTTTGTGTGGTGTCCTCAAAGGCACCGGGTGGCCAAATGATTTAAAGCGCTCGCATCTCACCTCCGTCCTCGTGGGTTTGAGTCTCATTCTCTGTCAAAGTGTGTATGTGTGAAAGCTGCTAGTTGCTTCTGTTGGTTCAATGATTGTAACCAGGGATTTCCCTGGTTCTTCCTCTACCAGTTATACTAATCACCATGTATAGCCTATCATGGGCTGAGAAATAGCGTTAAACCCTAAAACAGCACACACAGGCAGACAGACAGACACACACACAGACAGAGAAACACGTGTGTATATACATTTGACAAAACGGCGTAAATTCAAAATGGTTGTCCAAATTCAATACTCAGACAGGTTTAGAATCACTAGGGGTAATTTACAACAAGAGATACAACAATACAGATTTGTTCACTTTTAATTGACGAGCGGGTTCTGGTGTCGTCACATAGAGAACAAGTTTGTTTTGACCTAAATATTAGCTGTGAAGACAGGACAGAAACAGCATGGTGAGCGATCAACATTATCTACAGGATTTGGCATAGAAATTCTGCACAACCGTGACATGATCCAAAAACTTTGCATGGTCATGAGAAGTTGATCACTGTGACTGTAATGTAATAGTAAGACGTCGGGGTGATTATTTTTCCTATTAAAATACACCCATACAAATTCTTGTCTGTACACTGGTTGTCCATGGAGCATGGCTAAATGCAAACAATTAACGTATTTGTAATCGATGGAACATGAACTGTAGGTCACCATGATATACCTTTGACCATGGCGAGTTTCACTGTCCAGGAGGAACCCGGCATTAAAGTTTGTATCTGTTCATACAACAAGAATCTGGGCGGTGAAAAGTGGGTCAATGTGACTTGCATATGCGAGTTTTGCTATTGAAGAATAATAGTTTTATTACATTACATACTAGGGAAACTGAACTAAATGCAAAACTTTTAATGTGATGCCTTTGTCAACAAAAACAACAAAAACAACAACAGCTGGAAAAGTGGTTCAAATGTTTTGCAGACAAGACAAAAAGGTCCATTGACTGGTAGGTAAATGGAGCTGGATAATATGTTCATAGGATATATGCCATCAATGGAGAAAGATGGTACATGTATAGTCTGAATATAGCCCCTCCCCCTTTGCTTGTACCGCCCTACCGATTTGAATGACGAAACGCACAAATGAGACAAAAGATGCACAGAACTTAGTTCATTTATTATTTATAAGTTCTAACCTGAGTATGCCCAGGTGGGACCCTAACATCGTTATTGTCTGCGCTTTTCAATCCAAATGGAATTTTTCATTTTAAAAAGACTACGATGTTCGCCGTTCATTTGCAGTTCCTGGACAAGTCCATTTTCACCAAATGGGTGTATACACGACAACAGTTGTAAGTAGTAGTGGTGGGCACCATAGCCTCATGTAGACCTCTATGTTAAATTTAGTTTTTTTTATATACTGTAGCCTCGAGATTGATAGCCTCACGTAGGCTTCTATGTTGAAATGGGTATTTGCCCTTTGGCGACAAAGGGAAGTAAACATGGGTGGGACTGTATAGCGACAAGGGGAATTTTGCTGTTGTTATTTTTGTATGGTTTAAAGCCATTTTTCAGCACATGATAGGCTATACATGGCGGCCAGTATTAATGGTGAAGGAAGAACCCGGGAAAACCCCGGAGAGAACCACCGACCCACGAGAAACTACTGGCAAGCTTTCCCAGAAACCCTTATTGGCCAGAGGAATTTAACATAGAGACAATGGATTTGGACTGTATAGCGACAAGGTAAATTTAGGTAGAATGGGGCTTTATAGAGACATGGGGAATTAAACATGGGTGGGTCTCTTAGGTGACAAAGAGAACTGAACATAGAGACACGAGATTGGGTCTGTATAGCGACAAGGGAAATCGGATAGGGGTGACAACCACTTGCAACATTGTTGCACGTGGCTGACCTTAATTGGGAAGTGTAGTTAATAACAGTGTTGTAAGTGGCTGACCTGAATACGCACTACTTTATGTATAGGACAAACACAACAAAGACATACACATCCATATTCCCTAAGTCGCTATACAGTCCCAATCCCTTGTCTCTATGTTCAATTTTCCCTTGTCGTTATACAGACCGAACCCCTTGTTTCTATGTTCAATTTTCCCTTGTCGTTATACAGACCGAACCCCTTGTCTCTATGTTCAATTTTCTCTTGTCGTTATACAGACCCAACCCCTTGTCTCTATGTTCAATTTTCCCTTGTCGTTATACAGGCCCAACCCCTTGTCTCTTTGTTCAATTTTCCCTTGTCGTTATACAGGCCCAACCCCTTGTCTCTTTGTTCAATTTTCCCTTGTCATTATACAGGCCCAACCCCTTGTCTCTATGCTCAATTTTCTCTTGTCGTTCTACAGGCCCATACCCTTGTCTCTATGTTCAATTTTCCCTTGTCGTTCTACAGGCCCATACCCTTGTCTCTGTGTTCAATTTTCCCTTGTCGTTCTACAGGCCCAATCCCTTGTCAATCGGTATTTGTAAGGTGCAGTTAATAACAGTGTTGCAAGTGGCTGACCTGACTATGCGCTACTGTAGGTGAAATGAATTTGATAGGAATAAAGGGAATTTTATAGGGAGAAAGAAAGACCAACACACACACACACACACACACACACACACACCGTTACGTGTTAGCTTAGAATGTAAACAAAGAAGATGAAATGTCACAAATAGACTATCCATTACACCACAAAAATTACCATCCCTCATATTAATTATACCTTTTAACACCCCTAAACACACTATCCCAAAATTCTTTTTTTTCATATATCAGAATGTAAACCAAGAAGATGAAATCTCACAAAAAGGACTATTACCTACACCACAAAAATATTAACCATCACACCACTAAGCTATCCAACATGTCATACTCACTATCTAAAATGCCATGTGGTCGTTTAGAATGTAAGAGAAGGGGATGAAATCTCACAAAATATACTATCCCTTACATCACAAAACACCATCCATCACTCCACTATATAATCCAAAATCCCTATTCTATTCAACATCCCATACACACACTATCACAAGTGGCCATTTTTAGCTTAGAATTTAAGAGAAGAACATGAAATCCCACAAACATACTCTCAAATGCCTTATGTACCATCCAACATCCCATTATGCACACTATCCAAAACACCATTTGCTAGCTTAAAATGCAAGAGAAGGAGAAAATATCTCACAAGCATATTATCCAAAACATCACCTATACTATGTCGCAGCCCTTACACACACACACACACACACACACACACAAACAACCTTGTGTTAGCTTAGAGTGAAGAGAAGGAGATAAAAGCAAACAAAACATGCATACCTTATATACCATCAACCATCCTTTACATCATCTACACCATCTAACACCAAACAAATCATTCAAAAGAGTCCTGTGCAAGCTTAAATTGTCGGAGAAGGCAAAGAAATCACACAATGGAAAATAGCTTAATTCGTTTAAAAACCTACCATATCCTCCTATCCAATGGGAAATAACCCAAAATTTGTCAATATGTTTTATTGCTAGAAACTTTACATCTATTTATGGATCCTATGCAATCTACATGTTGTATTAATATTTTCAACTAGAACATATACGCATGTACAAGAATTAGCTTTGTAGTATATTCTTTATAGATAATCACTACTACAAGTTACAGATCTGAACAAAATATAGATATACATAACCATATACTTGAGTGTGAAACAGATATATATATATATATATATATATATATATATATATATATATATATATATATATATATATATATATATATATATATATATATATATATATATATATATATATATATATATATATATATATTGGCTAAATATTTTCTGTGAAGTTATTTCCCTGTACTTCCTTGACAACAAGACAAACCCGTTTTGATGCATTGCTAAATCTCGGACTTGCATTGTTTTCGGACAGGGTCAAGTACTTTATACAAAATGGCAAAAATGTAATTTACTGCGACATATTAGGTCAACCAAATCCTACTGCTTCACTGTAGATAAAGTGAACGAAAATGAAAAACTATTTGAGTGGCGGAAGGGCCATTAAAAGGAATGCAGTGCATGTGCTGGTCATTCGACTATTTAAGATCAGATGATCGAGTTGAACTTGGTACCTTATCATCATGTCAAGGTCACCGACTACTAGAGGGTAGTCCTCTTGGATGTGAAACGTGTGCTGCGCCGTCGACCACAAACTCTTCCTTGGCGTTATGAAGACGACGATACGAGTCAAGGCCTAAGTTTTTGAAAATAGGTTCAGGGTGCGTCGCTACCTTGTTAGGGTCAAAGGGGACTTAGCGTACATCGATATGAATTGCGCTTAAGTACTGTTGCTGAAAGGTCTGCTTTTCACTCTCAGCTGTCTGAAGCCGAGCAAACTCTGTACGGGCCGCGTGTTGGTGCTCAAACATCGCCTGCGCTGCTGCAAAGACTCAAGGTCGCGCACAGTTTTACTGTTCGCTCCAATTTCGGAAGTGTAATGCTTGTTAGAACTTCGTTTGCACCATGACTTACAGAACACTGAAATATCAAACTCTGCAGCCATTTCGAGCTTGCGGAATTGCTCTCCATCGTAATTATTTAATGATTCATTTGAAAACTATCTCGTCTCTTTCTTATGATTTGCGGATGACATGATTTCCTCCAATCTTGGTCTACTATATGAAATTCATTCTCTACCCTTCTGCCACATTTCCATGTTCAACGTTTCAATGCTTTATTTTTTTCCATAAACGGTGACACAGTCTATATTTACAGGATGATGATTTGAAACATTTAAGGGATGATCTTGTATGATATGAACCTTAACCATTAAGTGGAACTAGCCTTTTCAGCAATAGTATATGGTCAACGAAGTATTTGGATTTGCAATCGGCTGAGAAATAAAGTTAACTCAGCACGACTACATATAGATTGACCGTTAACATACACTAAATTCTTTTCATATCATCATTCGAAATAAATGGTCAGACATTTGACGTGAAAAGGTAACAATTAGCACTAAAATAAAGAAAAAGCTTGAAAGTTGTTGAATAATAGTTTCTGAACGTAATTGTGGTTGCTTTTCCTAAATCCGCAGATAACACATATTTTCTGTATAAGCATACTTCTCACACCACCATCTTGCTCATACGAAAGTTGACCAGTAACATTTCGTTAAACCGTTTTCGAAATCTGAATAATCTACAGTGACCAAAGCAGTAAAAAAAATTTCTCCCCTTGTGACCCAATCTTTAAAAATGTGAACGTCCAGTAATTTCTTTTATTTTAGCGTGGTGATTTTGGATACACTTTTTCGTTTCCTCTAGAGATCTGTCTGCTGGTGTCCTTGACATTATATCCGACACTGGTTAAACTAAGAAACACTTTCCTGAGGCCCGTTGTTTCTGATGGTTGTTATTAAAGTTATTGTTTTTATTCATTTAAACTCCTAGATGTTGACGTTGATTCTGGCTTCATAGCTGATGCAGTGGTTGCTCTCATTTTGTATTTTGTGTACGGATGATCACTGCTGTAAACTCCTCTCCCATTATCTCAGGTTTTGACAGTTTCTGCATTCGAAACATGTCCGATGAACAGATGTACCGCTTTTCCTTGCTTCGATCTGCGGTACTGCACTTTTAAAGTTTGATTTTTTGTTATATAAAAGATGAATATTCGGTTTCCCCGACAAATGCTTCCGCCGTTGTGTAGCATCCGAATCCGCATGTTTTCGTATCTCTTTTGCTGAATTGACCTTTGGGTGCTTCATTGAGAAGTTAATGAGGTTAATCTTGTGTCATTAAGAAGTCTTGACGAATGTCACGAAATGCTGATAATAAGTGTGCTTTCATCTCTGCAAAACATAGTATTGACTGATGGATTTTCGAACGGTATTCACTACTTAACAGGTGCGCATAATCTGTTCGGTAGCTTCGCACCTGGCATATTTCCTGGTGGACAGAAATCTGGTAAATTGTGGAAAGCTATTTTCTTATATTGTCTACATGACATGTATAATGCACAATATCCATTAGCTTCGTGTATTTCGATTTCTTAACATTATTTAAAAAAATAAACGAAAAACTACCTACAAAATCAATAAATAAAAAGCGGAGGAAACAATGAGATTTTGTAAATGTGTCAAACATTTGTATATATTTATATTACCATAGAAATCCTGTAGTAAACTTTAATTTGGTCCTCTGTTATGCAAAGATACCAACAACGTCTTCACGAATTTGTCGAATAATAACGAATTGGGAAAGTTTCATTTTAACAGTTTCCCTTTTTTTCTTCAAATGAAACACAAACAAAACAAACTCAGAACCCCACCAAGAAAGAAACAAACATAGAAATACAACCTCAAATACAAAACCCCCAACGAAATATAACCCACCATAAGCCTGACCCAATTTGATACTTAGTTAATTAAGCATTATCATAATGTAGGTGTTTTTATTATCATTTATACATTCTTTAGCTAGAACTCGAACACTGCAACGTATTAGGCCCTTAAATCGAATCATATATAATAAAGTTAGATTTTAGGCTTTCTGCTAAATAAGTCCGAAATATTTTATGTCTCTCTCGTAGCTACAAGCGGAGTGGCATCAGTCATTCTGTCTGGGAGAGGTAAGAAGTTTCATTATCTGGTTGACGAAACGTGTGTATATATACATGTATGTAGAAGACAATTCATACGAAACTACCAATCAACTTTTCTATAAATTATGCTTGTAATTAATACAATTTCACTTTAACTCAGAGCTAGTAGGTTTCTATTTAGTTCTAAATTATTACATTACATATTTAATCGTGAAAGCGAGGCGAGAAGAAACTCACTTTGGGCATATATTTAAATTTGGAAGTTTTGTGCATTTCGGAAGACATATCTGTCTTGAATACAGTTCAGTTTGTTTCAATCACCAGTGTTATTAGAAATACATAGAGGATGTTTTCTTTTCATACTCTAACACCGGATATATTCCATCGTGTGTCACAACAAACGGAATATTTTTGAGTGGCGACGCCACGATTTCATATAGACCGTGTTTGGTACCAGAAAATGAAATATATATAATATTTTTGAAGGAATTTTGTTTCGTTCATGCCAAACTTGCTCCGACCCAAAACTTTCCACTACCCCACACAAGTCCACTCCATTTCGTAAATTCACCTTACTTTCATGGCCTGATCAAATAAATATTCGCGACTTCATAGAGCGGTCGACTGTCTGAATATATTGTGAGTTATGGGTGTCTCAACGTTTAATTCTGGTTGGATATCGGATATTTGCTCCTTTCTAGGTTTAAACGGCAAGGCAATATAATGACGTGGAGAAAGAAAACCACATTTACAGCTCGTACATTGCTATCCTGTTAAATTAATTAAGAGTCGCATTGTCTTAAAATTCATAGCTATGGAGTATTTGGTGTAATCGATTGGTATATATTGGGTCATAACAAGAGGACACCAATGATACGTTTTCGCTGAAGGGACAAGTAATTGTTAATCCTTGGATTAACTAACGACGTTCAATCACTTTTGAGTTGGCTGCTGGTGCATTTTGTATATCCTGTAGTTTCCGACTTTCGTTTCAGTGGACATCAATCTGCTGAATATAGAAGTTGTTTCTCATAGCAATTGGCTACAAAAGTTTATATGTATCTAAATATAGAATCTTAACTCTGTAGTTTATATCTAAATATTACCTTAACTCATTAGTATATACTAATGAGTTTGTATCTTAACCTAATCTTAATTTATTAGTTCATATCTCAGTCCAGACTTGACTTGTTAGTTTATGTGTCTAAGTCTAATCGTAATACATGCCAATAAATCATTTAAGCTCCTGAAAATTCCAAATATATAATTTTAAGCTCCTGAAAATTCCAAATATATCCTTTTAAGCTCATGAAAATTCCAAATGTATCAAATGATGATGAGTTCTGAAAGTGATATCGAAAATATGTCAGTAGATACCCAATTTACCTATCGTATGATACGCCTTAAAGCTGAAAAGGCTGTGCAATAGGAAGGAAAGTACCGGCCTGAAATGAATGTAGCTGATTAGATTTCATGAACGACGTACGCCGTCTGGAAGAGTTTTATGAGAGATTTTAGTCTTGTAGACTTTTCCTCCTTTTCTTTGTAGAAGATGGCCATTCATTGTATAAAAATTAAAGCGATACCTCCTTAAACCGGTCACTGTTTAAATCAAACACTGTAACCACAAACGTTCATCATGATACTACTTATGTTTTGTATGTGTACGCATGTTATCTATTTTAACCATGATTTCATAAATAAATAAAAGTATCATCGTTATTATCTGACGACTACTAGATTAATAAAATAATACAAACAACAAAGATAACGCAGAAAAGATATAATCAACTACCGTACGCATGAACAATTTATCAAATTATTTTAACATATTAAAAGCTTAGGTAATTATAAAATTATAATTAAAGGACACAATTATCTTTATGCTCTTTTCTTCTTCTTCTCATCATTATTTATTTATTTATTTATTTATTTATTTATTATTATTATTATTATTATTATTATTATCATTATTATTAATATTATTATTATTATCGATTATGTTTTAGCATGTTCATTAAGTGTAAACGTCCATTAAATAGTCCTTAATGACAATATCAAACATTTGATGGTAGTCATTTTCTTGGGTACTAATTGACTTTCTTTGCAATTTTATTTGTATTAAATTATGGTATTCTAATTATAACAAATGCGTTGGATTTTTAAAAAAATATCAGGTGTTTTAATAGTGGCCCGGTTAAAACACGTGTCCTTTTTTGTCTTCATTCTAGAGGATATATGTCGTCAGTCTAGAGGATATATGTCGTCAGTCTAGAGGATATATGTCGTCAGTCTAGATATGTCGTTATTTTATAACGATGGACCATAAGGTATACACCTTTACGATCGTCCGCTTAGAACGTCTGACTGATGGAAAACAGTTATTTCACGTACTATGTTTTCCGTTATCTATTTCGATGTTATCTTTCATTTGTCTTGAACATTATCTCCTTATGCTCAACCACCTATTGTGTTCTTACATTTACCGCATTTTACAAGATTTTGGGGTTCATCAGTTGACATTATGTTGTTAAAATATAAAATAGACGTCATGGAGGATAACACAGGGTCACTAACACACAGTGTCACTGACCGACAAACACACATACCAACATACATCCACATATTATTGACCAACTCCCACAACGCACCGTCGTACTGATCGTTTGAAACCCCAAACACGATGGCTATTAGACCGACTAAAAAATGTACCATAATTTCTAAACCGACACTCAACTTCGCGAAAACTAGAAAAAGACCTAGGGATATTTTATGAACACCAATTTTCTTTTATCAAATTGACATTTGTGTAATAAATTCAATTCAAGATAATGTATCAAACGTAAGTGAAAATAAATATGCATTGATTTATTATTATTATTATTATTGTCGAATACCTACATATCTACCGACATAGATATTATCGTGTCTGTTTTATCTTTTAAGTTCCATGCATCCACATAAAGCTATTCCATTTTTTTAAAAACAAACAAACAAACAACAGTGGTAAGAATGAACACTAATCCTAATCTGTTATACATACATTTTTCTTAGTAACAAATAGTAAATCAATATTCGGATACAATAGTTATATTCAGATACTGTACCTACAGGTAGATAGGTAGGTATTCGATAATAATGATACTACTACTACTACTACTACTACTACTAATAACAATGTGGATATAGTACAGAGCATAATCTTTAAAAGCTCTAAGAGTTTTACAATATTAGGTAACAAAAAACATATTCATCGATAAATTTGCGAAAACAAACACCATGAAATTACAAAAACATGCTCACAATAATTAAGGGAGGGAACATTACGTTTTTTAATCTGTTTTTGTAGTGGAAATAGGTGCGTTTTAAGATCACTCTTGAATGAGATAACATTGTCCTTGCGTCTTTGAGCAGGGAGATTTGTTCAACGTAGCTGGATCATTACACGTAAAATAACGTTATCTGTATGACTTCTTTTTAACAGTGGGAGCAATGAGATTGCAAGTATCGGAAGGGGATGTATATTGGGTTGTAGTCTCTCAACGAAATGTAGCAGAAAGAAACGATTTTGTGATTGATTCTGGATCGAACACGTAGCCAGTTAAGGTTATAAAGCAAGGGCAGTTGTGCTCAGTTCATCGTACACTAAGGATGATCCGATCAGCCGTGTTTTGAACTTTTTCAAGATTCTGTTGACAAACCAGATAGTGTGTGTGTGTGTAGTTTGGATTTTTAACATAGCTTTAAAAATTTTTCAGCCATATCGCTACGATATCTGCAATGTGGCAGTTTAAAGTGAAGTCTAGCAATGAAAGCGGACTGTCGGAAGTGACACAATTTTATAATGACTGTGCAAATTTAATGTTGTTATTGCTAATACTTATTGCTTGAGGTAAAGGTTGTGAATGAGAAAGTCTTTTCGTTGTGATTAGGACATCTTCAGGTTATAATCATTCATCTGCAGCCAATGCACCTCTCTTTGCCTTGGATGGTAGATTCAGCTTCAGTTGGGCTGATAGATTTGTATATTTGTGTGTCAGCAGAGAACTGGTGAGACACTCTGTGTAGGTTATGACATCTGAGAGAAAATGAGTGTATAGAATGAAGAAAACATCGCCAAAAATAGAGTATTGTAGAACACCAAAACAGAGATAAAATGGGCTGGAACATTTTTCATTTATAACCACAATTTGTGTCCTATTGACTACGTAGGACTGTTTCCTGAATACCAAATACATGCTGGAAACGGTTAAGTAATACAGCATTGTATATTTCTATTGTGTCAAATGCTAGAGACAAGTCAAGGTGCATGATGACTGTAATCTTTCCACTATCCAAAGCAAAAACAATGTACATTACAAGATGGCGGACAAGGTGGACGTACTGTGTTCAAGCTCTGATAAATTATGGACGCCAGTAAGAGAAAAGAGAATTGTTTTTCATTCCAGTGTTGCAATGCTGCTGTGTGAATACGTTGACAACATAATGGTATGTGTACAATAGTTTTATATAAACTACGTTTCAAGAAAATTCGATGAAATTCAATTTTACTTTCATACTTTTTTCGCGCCATTTTCATGCATCAGGCTATGAAAGGGTGTGTCTTTATTGTGTATTTTCGAGGTTTCTGGTGAATCTTATGTGCTGTTGGAGATATGTTGAAAGACATGTATGGTTGGAGACATGTTGAGAGGCTACGTAACTTATGTTTGATGCTACTGTGTTTGTGGATGTTGAAGCTTGATGGGTTTTTGTTTTCCAGTTTGTATGTCTAATGCATCGAATAAACAATATACTTTATAAATACATGAGTGTATATTTTTCATCTATTGTAAGTTGAGTTCACTCACTATTCAGTGGACTAGTAGCCTGATTAGTAACCTGTTCTATGGATAGTATATGCTCGAGCAGTTCATTACCTGCGTCATTGACTAGGACAAGTGCGTCAGCATGTGCTAATTCTAATATGAGCACCTAACAATTTAAGTAATGCGTACCTAGCATGTCCAGCATTGTATATATTATTCTGACTAATTTCCTACAAATTAGCGGAGATTAAGTGATAAATGAATATAGTGACAAAATGGATGCCAATGATACCCAGGATACTCAGAGGATACCCAATATTCTGATAGTAATTTACCGTGCGCTTCTCAATTAGAACGCTGTATTCTTGCAGAAATAAGAGAAAAATATAGCAAATTGGACAAACAGTCATTCAAGAAAGAGTTATCGAGTAGTCTTGACATAACGTTCCGTCGTCATATTCGTAGTTCTTTGCATGATATAGGTAGGCTCAGCTATCCAAGTTATCCTTCTGGTCGACTGGTGGAGAGGACATCGCGTTCTGATGGTGCTCCGGTGAAAGAAAAAATAGCAGACGACATATATGCAATATTTCATTTTCTTGAGGGAGATGGTAACACTTGCGAAGTAAAGGCATGCATGTCTAGGTATGGAAAAAGAAAGCCGAGTAGAACAGACAGTTTCAGTTGCTTAAAGAGTCTGCAAGAAACTAGTCAAGAAATTGGTCAGTCGAGTGACATGGATCAGTCAAGAGGTAATATATTTATCGGTGATTGTGGAATTAATAGTCAAGTTGAGAGAGTTGAAACCAGCATTCCCATATTGCAATATGAAAAATTTATTGATCTGAAACAATTTGTGAAGGATGAACTACACGTCAATTGTGCAATTATTATGGAAAAATTGAAGAGAATGAAGAAGGACATTGTTCGTTTGGATGAGATGATACATAGTAAGGATAAAAAATTAAAAGACTCGAATCGAGCATTGACAAGGCAAGGAGTCGGAAATGCGTTTGGAATCTGACCTACATGCAATGGCAGATGTGATAAGGAGCCAGGCAATGATAATCGAAAAGCTTCAAGTTGTAAACGAGAAACAAATTGAGACAGTAAGTGCACAAATGCGTGGAATTCAGCTCCAACTTACAAACTTTATTCAGCTGTCTTGCTCTTATGCAGATATGACCAGATCTTCTTGCCCATCTTCAAATACATCTGGTACACCAAATACAGCTCGGAATACAAGTGTAATTAATAGCCATCATCTAGAATCCCGAAATAGGATTTTGTCAGATCAACAAGAGTATAGAAATACCGGCTTAGGCTTTTCCAGGCTACCAACATACAAGATTCATACGGAAGGTTTGATGCAATCTCAAGTAGCACAAACCCCTAACACTGCTGTAACATGTGAAGCAGATAAAGGAAGAACATTTGAAAAGAAAATTGTTGAGAAAGAAAATCACACTAATCACACTAATCATAATCAGTTATCTGATGCTAGAAATTCTCCACTGAAAAACAATGACATGAATGATGTGAATAATAATAATTCGAAACCAATCCAGTACGAATCAGTACTATGCCATTCAGTGGAATGAAGAGGAGTTCGAAAACAAAATCTTTGTTGTTATCTCGAATCAAAGCAGACTATGGCCCAGAAGAGCTAAATCATGTCAGTAGTAAAGGGGGCCACAGCCTCAATGGAAATTAGCATTACAAGACCCCCCTGGGCCACTATAGCCTCAATGGAAATGTAACATGGAGAAAAACCCTGGGCCACTATAGCCTCAAGGGAAATTTAACATGGAGAAAAGTCTTGGGCCACTCTAGCCTCAAGGGGATTGAACATGGGGAATAAAGCATGGGCAACTCTAGCGACAAGGGAAATTGAACATGGGGAATTGTAACAGGGTCCAAACCTGATGGGTCTATGGAAAGGGAACAGGGGGAGAGGGACATAACACACACACACACACACACACACACACACACACACACAACGTACGCGCGAAGACACACACACACACACACACACACACACACATAAAATAATAATTCGGGGTTAGGCAATTGAAAGTCAATCTCTTTTCGAGAAATAGGAGTGGCCCTGAAAAGGGCCTTTGGATTTATGTTAATATGCCCTTAACATAAAGGGCATCTGTGGCATCTTCTTGTCCTCAAGCTGCGTCTTACAGCAGGGCCATACATCAGAGTCCTCTTGAGGCAACTTTGTCTCTCTATGTAGACTCTTCGTATCCACAGACTGCTGCTGGTCCTGTGGACAACGGTCCACTTGGATCGGACATACATGAGCATGTCCGTCCTGAACATCATTGAAGACACGAGGGTGGAAGATTCAACGTCAGTCCACATCTTGCGGCTACGAGAATAGGTGAGTGAGTGATTGCACTGAACTGCGCTTATTTATAGGGAGAGGAAGGATTGAAACGGATTGAGTTCGTTGACCAATCCAAACACGCGTGACGAAATTCAGTCAGTCCGCATCCAATCGGAAGAGAGCAGTCTGTGACGTCACGTGGCCTATATACATTCGCTAGCACCTGTGCGCTGTCAATCTATGCGACAATGATTCAACATGACGGAAACTCAGAAAACGATCCATGGGGGTGCACCGACGGTGGATACTACCCAAGGGAACCATGACTTACTTTCAGAAGCCGTAAACTGGCATTTTGTGGATTTTCTGACCTCGCAAGAATTTGTTCCAGAACCTTCGTTACCATCTTTACCGCAAGTGGAGAATTTTCGACAGAGACAGAAAGAAGAATTGGAGAAATTTATACAGAGACAAAAGGAAGCAGAACAAGCTTTTCTGCTACAGCAACAGCAGCAAGAAGAAGAGGTAAGTAGAAAAAAAACAGCAAGAAGAAGAAGAAGCAGCAAAGAAACAAGAGGGTGAAAGTGAAACGGTCACGGTACTGTTGGACATTTTAGCGGAGTTAAGAAGTCTGAAACAAATGTATCAGACTTCTTTATCACGACCGAAGAGAATACGACCTTCCCGAGCTAAACACGCCAACCCTGAGACTAAGCCTACCTTACCACCCTTAGTGATTTCAACCCAATCATCATCATCAAAAGTAGGCCTCGGACTTGGCAAAGGCTTAAGACAGTTAAAGTTGATTGCTTAAACTCACCCCTACACCAAGAAAATAACGGCCCTTTTCAGGGCCACCCACTTCTCTCGAAAAGAGATACCATTTCAAT
Organism: Sinohyriopsis cumingii; assembly: GCA_028554795.2. NCBI lineage: Eukaryota > Metazoa > Mollusca > Bivalvia > Unionida > Unionidae > Sinohyriopsis > Sinohyriopsis cumingii. The sequence continues at coordinate 94,931,719 of CM068831.1, forward strand.
TGCCAATAACTCAAAATAACAACCCATTTTACCCCTATAGTACGTGTCTGTGTATGAGTGCTTGAGTGTAGGTTCTTATTTTAAAATCATAACCCAAAGTCACTTACCTTTTATCATTAATGTATTCTGTTATCCATAGTTACAATTCAATTCACAACATAAACACTCTTAAAAAAGTTCATTCACTTCTTTTGTGTCATTATTTACTCTCTCTGTTTTTTAGATTTCTTCACAGGCTTTTCGTCTTCTTCCTCCTCACTTTCTTCCCTTCTTTTCTTCTCCTGTTTCTTTTTCTTCACCTGTCTGCTTTCTTCCTCTTCTTCTTCCTCTTCTTTCTCTGAAGAATCCCTCTCTTCTTCTGACTCCTCTTGTTTCTTTTTGGGGCAATCTGGAGACCAATGTCCTTTTTCTTTACAATAATAACAGGTATCTTGACTTTTGTCTCTTTTAACCCCTGTTTTTCTTTTTTGACGGTCTGGACACTCTGAAGACCAATGCCCTTTCTTTTGACAGATATAGCAAGTATCTTCACTTTTATCTCGAAAGGAAGGAGAGTAGTCCGAAGGCTGGCCTGAAGAGAATTTTCTAATGACCCCTCGCAACGCTCTGATGAAACGTTCCATCTGGCTAGTCTCTTCCATCGTTGTGATCAGGTAGAGAGTGAAATGAATAGTGAAAGGACAAGACACGTACACTTTTATATACGCTGGTCTGCCAGGACTATAAAGTAGCTCATGGTGTTTAAACTTGAGTCATTTGAATTTTTGCTTTCAAGATGAAACGATCTAATTCATTTGAGAAGAAAGAAGAAGAAGAAAGTAAGAGGCAGAAACGTGATCTATCGCCTCGTACCAGAGCTGAAGTCTTGGCACAAATTCATGCCAGTGATTTTGAAGACGACATGAGTGAACCAGAATCCAAGCCCTCTCAACCAAGTTCACCGCCCTTAGTTAACCCTGACAAATACTATTCCATTCGAGAGACAGAAAAGCACTCCTCTAGAAAATTTAGAACCACGGCTTACACCTACACGGTGAAGTTTAAAGATTTCAAGTCCGAAGTACCCTTAGAGAAAGCAGAAGGGTTCATCACCGAGATGTGGGATTCTTTACTCACCGCACTCAAGCGACAATGTCAACCCAAAGAAGACGATCGCTTGACACTATCCATACAACGCGATGGTTTGAAGTCCCCTGTTTGGATCGAGTTTAGCAGACCCACATAACTGACCCCTTCCAAAGTCATGGACAAGATACAACAGGTGCAACAATCCAATGACCAGTTTGACATCACCGATGGAAAAGCCACACTGAAAATGGCTCACGTCTCTCTTCCTCAAGGGACTGGACGCAAAAAGATGTTATTGGTGAACGATCTTCGCAGCATTACGCGTAGCCTCGTCCAAATTTACAACCCTCATGACCAGATGTGTTTAGCCCGGGCTATCGTGGTGGGGCGAACCTATGCCAACAAGAACGACACGGCAGAATGGAAAAGAGCCTGGAAAACTATCCGACAATCGGACCGAGCCAAACAACGAAACGAAGCAGAACTCCTGTTACAACAAGCGGGCCTGTCCAAAGACACACCCTGTGGCATTCCTGAAATGCAAACATTGCAAGATGTCCTAGCTCCACGCTACACCTTGAAAGTGCACCCTCAAGAAGTGCGCGGACCTCAGTTGTTTCGAGGCCAAGATTTTAAGGATGGAAAATACATTCACCTTTATCATCACGATGACCATTTCGATACCATTACCAATATCACTGGATTCCTGGGATACAGATATTACTGTGAGAAATGTGACCGTGGTTATAATAATCGAGAGCAACACAAACATTGCGGATGGAAATGCTCAGGATGTTTGGCCTCTCCACCCTGTCTGAGCGAAGGACCAGTGCCTTGTTCAAATTTTAAGGATGGAAAATACATTCACCTTTATCATCACGATGACCATTTCGATACCATTACCAATATCACTGGATTCCTGGGATACAGATATTACTGTGAGAAATGTGACCGTGGTTATAATAATCGAGAGCAACACAAACATTGCGGATGGAAATGCTCAGGATGTTTGGCCTCTCCACCCTGTCTGAGCGAAGGACCAGTGCCTTGTTCAACTTGTCTGCGCACGTTTGTCAGCCCTACCTGTTACCAACAACATTTGAAGACGCAAGGTTCACAGCAGAAATGTGCTTGTCAACTGCTGAGATTGTGCCCTACGTGTGGACAAGGCATACGTACCAATAATGCCAAGGCACACGTATGTTCAGGAAAGAAAAAATGTCACATTTGTCACCACATCGTGGACTTGGAACATCAATGCTACGTGCAAAAATACCAACCAGAGAAAGAGGATGGTCAAAAAAATGAAAAAGGCAATTTCATCTTTTTCGATTTCGAATGTATGCAAGAGACTGGCATTCACATTCCTAATTTCTGTGTGGCTCATCGAGCGTGCGACAAGTGCATTCAAGAACCTATTTTCAGTCATTGCCCTCACTGCAGCAAGATTCCTGGAGGGCGTGAAAAAATCTTTCGGGGCCGAACACGCTAGCCGATTTTGCCCAATGGGTCTTAGACCCCATCGACAAGACGTGGAGCCAAGAGGACATCGAACGTTACGGAGATTGTCATCGACATGCCACGGTGATGGCTCACAATTTCTCCGGATACGATGGACAGTTTCTTTTGAGGTATTATACGGAACAAGGCACCGAACGACCTAAAGTGACTTTGAACGGAGCCAAAATCATTTCCATGCAAGTGGGACAAGTACAGTTTAAAGATTCCATGAGTTACTTGGCCATGCCTTTGAGTCGAATGCCCAAAACGTTTGGAATGACAGAAATGGCTAAAGGGTATTCTCCACACTTTTTCAATACGGAAGACAATCAACACGCCGTTCTACCCCATTTGCCTGAGGCTAAAGATTACGACCCCGACAACATGGGTACCGAACAACGAGAAGCTTTCTACGCTTGGTACCAGGCTCACGCCTCGGACCCTTTCGACTTTCAGGAAGAAATGCTAAAGTATTGTTGTTCCGACGTGGACATTTTACGGCGTTGCTGTGGAAAATTTCGAGAACTGTTCATGGAACACGGAGGGGTCGATCCTTTGAAAGAAGCTTGCACCATTGCCAAAGCGTGTTCCTTAGTGTACAAAGATTCATGCCTGAAAACACCGTGGCGGTCATCAGTCCTCAAACGACCAACTATGTCAAACGTCAATACTCGGTCAAAGCCCTACGTTGGTTACATTACTTGTGCGACAAGGAAGACAAATGGATTCAGCATGCCCGCAACGGAGGAGGCGAAAACACCATTGGAACGCATTCGGTAGATGGCTGGGACTTAGAAAACCCCAAGATCGTGTACGAGTTTAACGGCTGCTTATTTCACGGATGTCCCGTCTGTTACCCTGACCGTAAAACTAAAAATCAGTTTCTACAACGAACCATGGAAGACTTGTACCAGGCCGCTTGTCAGCGACGCCTAAAGTTAGAACAGGAAGGATACCAAGTGGTGGAAATGTGGGAACACGAGTACGATCACCGTTTGAAAACCGATCCCGAGTTTAAATGTCTCGTGGAAAGTTACAAGCTGGTGGACCCCCTAAACCCGAGAGATAGTTTGTACGGAGGAAGGACCAATGCCACCTGCTTGATGTACCAAGCCGACGAAGAGAAAGGAGAAGAAATGAAATACTTGGACGTGTGTTCGCTGTATCCCTACGTGTGCAAATATTGTCGCTTTCCTGCAGGGCACCCACAATTGTTCACCGAACACATCGACCTGAAAAACATTCGACAATACGAAGGCTTGATCAAGTGCAAAGTTTTGCCTCCCACGGACTTGTACCATCCCGTCTTACCTCACCATTGTCAAGGCAAACTGATGTTTCCTTTGTGCCGAACTTGTGCCGAAACGTGCAACCAAGACCAGCCTTGTCAGCACACCTAGGAAGAACGGGCCTTGACGGGGACCTGGGTCAGCGTAGAATTGTTCAAAGCTCTGGACATGGGATACCAACTGTTAGAAGTGTACGAAATTTGTCACTTTCCCAAGACACAACAATACCACAAGGGTGACCCCACGCAGAAAGGCATTTTCGCAGACTACGTGGATGCTTTTTTGAAACTGAAACAAGAAGCCAGTGGCTATCCGACCTGGTGTCACACTCCCGAAGACCAAAAGACATTCAAAGAGAAATACTATGCACAAGAAGGCATCTCTTTAGACCACATCGAGAAAAACGAAGGCAGGCGATCGTTTGCCAAAGTGATGTTAAATTGTTTGTGGGGCAAAATGGCACAACGTCCGTGTTTACCCAAGACGGAGTATTTGACTGAACCTTCCCGCTACTTTCAGATGATTCACGACAAAACCAAATACATGAAACACGTGGACGTCGTTCGCGAGGATTTGATCTTGGTCAATTACGAAGAAGATCTGGACTTTGTACAAGACGACCCTTTTGGAAATGTCATCATTGCGGCTTACGTGACAGCTCATGCTCGCTTAAAACTGTACGAAGCTTTAGAACTGTTAGGGGAACGCGTCCTGTACTTTGACACGGACAGTTGCATTTACATCCATCACCCGAGTCAACAGCACCCTGATATCGAAGGAGACCGTTTAGGAGCCTGGACAGACGAGCATCCCGACGACAAGATTCTAAGTTTCGCCAGTGGTGGTCCTAAAAATTACGGTTACGAATATCGGGACAAACAAGGAGAAGTGCACACGCAGTGCAAAGTGAAAGGATTGACTCTGAATTATCGTACCAGTCGAGTGGTGAACTTTGGGGTATTGAAAGAAGCCTTGCAGTCTGGAGAGGACGAACACTTTAAAGTGACCACCTATCAACCCAACAAGATTGTACGTTTACCCACTCACCACATCGTCAGTCGACCTTTGCAAAAAGTCTATCAAATCGTGTACCAGAAGCGAGTGCGACTTCCCAATCATTTCACCTTACCGTATGGACACGTCGGTATTGGTCTGTATATAAAACGGAACCATAGGCAAGATCGATAGTTCATTGTGACTACCAGGACCAAGTGAACAAGATGAATACTTTCAGAGAAACACAAAACAAGTTTAGAAAGGCACAATTCAAGTGTGGGGTTTCTGAAGTGGAATGCGCTTGTGAGCCTTGCAACTTTTCAACCTGTGTTAGTGGCAGTACCAGAAGAACCCGTCACCCAGGACAGGACTGTCGTGGACATTCCTGAAAGGTCATTCCGGGAGGACACTTGTGTGACCGTACCTCATGTAGAGACTGTAAGAACATTACACACTGTCCCTAGGACATCTTGATTACCCAGAACATGTTGCACAGAGACTTGTTTATATTCCACTTTGATCGTTTTGATGTGTTTTTTATTCCTGTACATCACTATTTGGCTTTTATGTATTTTTGTCTTTCGTGTTGTTCATATTTGAAACATTCAATAAACGTGTCCTGAAAAAAGTATATAAACTCTCGTCTTGTTTTTTTCGTGTCACAAGTGACATTCCTAACACTATGGCTACTTCTACTATCTCTGCTCCCTCTTCCTCCACTGTCAAAGTCATCGACGAACACTTAGATCATACCAGTTGGGAGGCTTTGTATCTTCGTCATCCCTTTAACATCCTCATTGCTGGACCTAGCGGTTCAGGCAAAACCGAATTTGTCAAACGTTTGATCGAACATAAACATCATTTGATCGATCGACCACCTCAACGCATCGTGTAGTGTTACAAAGAGTGGCAATCGGCATACAGCCTCTTGCGAGAAAGTCAAGGCGATTCCATCGTGTTTGTGGAAGGCATTCCTAAAGAAGACGATGGCATCGTCTCTGACTCCCGTCAAACCCATTTTGTCATTTTTGACGACATGTTAGGAGAAGACGAAGAAGAAATTAAACTGTGGTTCACGCGCAAAGGGCATCACCGTAATGCCAGTGTCGTTTACATCACTCAAAATTTGTTTCAACAAAGTAAAGCCCATCGCACCATCAGTCTCAATGCACATTACGTGGTCTTGTTTAAAGGCCCTCGAGATAAATCGCAAGTGCAAGTCTTAGCCAAACAGTTAGGAACGCCTTGGCTGACTAAGGCGTACGACGATGCCACTCACACTCCACACGCCTATTTACTCATCGATTTGAAACCTACGACCCCCGAGGATTTGCGATTTCGTACCCACTTGTTTCACCACTGGTGCCAAGATGGAGGGCCTGTCCTGTACACATCTCCGTCCTCGACTTAACTTCATTCCACAAAAAATCTATAAAAACCTCAGACCCTTTTCGTCTGTCTCACACACAGTGTGAACATGACGTCCCTTCAGTCGCATCTTCCCGTCAAATTGATTTGTGCCTTGTACGGCATCAGTCGAGAAAAAAATCCACAAATACGAGCTCGTGTCTTAGAAGCTAGTCTCAAAGAAGTCTTACGATGGTTCACGGTGACGGCACGTCAATTACTCCAAGGGATCATTCAGATTCCTCACCAAACCAAACGCTTTTTCGATCGAAACAAAGTCGCTTTAACCCAACTGGCCGATCCCCGCATTGACACTCAAACCAAAAAACAAATCATTTTGAAACCTGGAGGGAGCGGTACTCTAGGAGGGGTCATCATTCGCTCTCTCTTAAGATGGGATCCTAATGCTCCCAAAGTTTTCCCCAAGACAAAAAAAGCAGTCAAACGAAGCTTCAAGAAGAAAAAGAAAAAGACCAGGTCCCCAAAAAGACCCGTGTCTGCAAGAACTTCTCCAGTGGTGGGACCCTCCTCTTACGAGACACCACCACGGAAAAAGAAAAGAAGCCCTCAGAAAAAGAAACAGAGAAAAAGTCCCCAGATAAAGAAAAGCCCACAGAAGAAAACTAGTCGCAAGAGAGGCACATCGGCCAGGACGCAACCTTACACTCGCAAACCACGACCTGCCACGGCAGTGACTGCGTCTCCGGTAGCCTCAGGTTCCATCACTTCTCCGTTGATGTCACCAAGAACCGAACAGTACTTGGAGACGTTGATCACACCAAGAACTTCTCCGTTGATGACCCCAAGAACTTCCCCAGTGGCAGGACCCTCCAGTTTCGCAACAGTGGCTGCGGCTCACAAAGTTCCTGCTCCCAAAGTCAAAGTCCAAGAAAGATCGGGCATGTTACAAAGTTTACTGGATTTGTCAAAGCAAGAACTGGCTCGATTTAGTCCGTTACGTACCCCTCCACGACGTGTCATGCCTGTCCTCAAGTTGATACGACGTCAAGACAATCAGTGGCGACGCGTTCCAGTATAAAAAAGGTCTGTGACTAAGTAGGGGTATCAGTGTTTTTGGTGCTGAAGACTCAAAGATGTCACCCTCCAGAAAGCATCCCTCTTCTAAACCCCAAGGAAAGAAAAGGAAATGACTGCCTCCTCGTTTAGTCAAACATGGGGACATGTTATCTGTCCTGTCCAAAGCTTCTCCACCCCTACGAAAAAAACTCATTCAAACAGCCTCCAAAGAGGTCATCGATACCGTGTGCGAATGTTGTTTGAACGTCTTGAAAGGCACGATCCCTTTGTCCAAACACCAGAAACAATGCTTAGGTAAACATCGTCACGTTCTTCGCCAAATGGTTCAAAAGAAAATTCCCATTCGTCAAAAGAAGAAGATGTTGGTCAACGTGGAGGCATTTTACCCCTCTTGTTAGGTCCCTTACTGAAAGGAGTCTTGGGAACCATGTTGGGAGGACTGGTGGGAGCAAGATTAAAAGGCCCTCGGAAGTCCCAAGATCTCAGAATTGACCCCTGACAACCCCATGGAAGGACGAAAACTAGCTTTAGTGCCTTACAAACGATGGAAGGAATACCATCGTTGGCAAGAACAACGCACTCCGCATTTACCTCCCAATCCCCATTTGAGCGAGCTGTCCCAGTTGCAACACGAATTGCAGTCCTTGATGGATCGCCAAGATTTGTCCGAAACAGAAAAATCGCAAAAGTACGGTCAACTCTTGCAACGACTGCAACTCTTTCACCAGAAAGCTTTAGACGAAACAGCTCTACCCACTCTGAAAGATTTTAAGACCTTGATGAAAAGTCCAGCACCATCACCAGTACCAGTACCAGTACCACCACTACCAGTGACCAAGACAGAAAAAGGAGAAGAAGAAGAAGAAGGGTTTCAAACTCCACCAGAAAAAGTACGCAAGTTAACAACACCACCTACCTCCAGAATTGGATGGATTAAAAAGATGATGGCCACCCCTTCTTCATCACAAGAGAAAAAGAAAGTGAAGACAGAAGTGAAGACAGAAGTGAAACAAGAACCGATATCCCCCGCTGAGACATCCTCCTCTTCAACACCTATTGCCGGTCGCACACGCAAAGCATTGCAATCCAAGAAAATACCCCAAGAGAAAAAGAGTAGCATCCTCCAAGAGTGGGTATCTTATTAACACACAAACACAAAAAAATGGAAAAAGTCTTAGCCAGCATTTACTACGATCCCTCTCATCCTGCAGGTTACGCAGGAGTTCAAAAATTGTATCGTGCTGCCAAAACTCGATTGAAAAGTCTCCGTTTACCTCAAGTGCAACGATGGTTACAAGAACAAGCTACCTACACTTTACACAAACCTATTCGACGCAAGTTTACCAGAAGTCGCACCCGAGTGGAAGGCATCGATCATCAATGGCAAGCCGATTTAGCCGATGTCTCTCATTTGGCCAGCTACAATCGTGGCTACAAATATTTGTTTTGTGTCATCGACGTCTTTTCCAAATTTGCCTGGGTCGTGCCCTTGACTTCCAAATCGAGCAGCGAGTTAGTGCGAGCCCTGCAACGAGTGTTGAAACAAAGTGGTCGTCACCCTCTTCGATGGCAAACGGACAAAGGTACCGAATTTCTGAACCAAGCTTTCCAAAAAGAATTAAAGAAACGTGACATTCATTTTTTTACCACCGAGAATCCCGAAACCAAAGCCAGCATCGTGGAACGTTTTCAACGTACTTTGAAAGAACGCATGTGGAAATATTTTACGCATCACCACACTCTGAAGTACATCGACATCTTAACGCACCTGGTGCAAGCGTACAACCAATCTTACCATCGAAGCATCGGACGTGCCCCGCAAGAAGTGACTCCCGACAACGAAGTGTTGGTGTTTGAGCGCCTGTTTGGTACGTCCCCGACGAGGGCTGTCCCCAAGAAAAGTGGAGAATTGACCGTAGGAGATTGGGTGCGCATTGGCAAAACAAAGGTTACTTACCTAACTGGACGACCGAATTGTTTCGTGTCACTGGACGAGTGCATGGTCGTCATCCTGCCGTCTATAAATTGGAAGACATGAACGGAGAAGTGCTCAAAGGAACGTTTTATTTGCCCGAGTTACAACGTGTCACCAAAAAAGAAGACGACGTGTACGACATCGAACGTATTCTCGAACGCAGAACCCGTAAAGTAGGGAAACGACGTGTCAAAGAAGTCAAAGTACGTTGGAAAGGATATGCACCAAGTTTCGATTCTTGGATCGACGCTTCGCAAGTCATCGACTATAAAAAGAAGTGACCATCATGCCCTTTCACACAGACGCAGCTACGTCGACCACTCCTTCACCCAGTTCTTCTCTGCAAGATTTACAAAAACAACCCTTGTGGGTGTGGTGCGGAGAACGAGTGCCTAAAACGCAAATCGTCTTTTTCTGCCAAATCTTCGTGGTGTATTGTGTCATCGGGGCAGCCATTGCCAATTTGAGTTTGCAACAAGGAGACAAACAATTGTGGACCATTTTATTGAGCAGTTGCATCGGTTACCTGCTTCCTAATCCCTCCCTGAAATTCACCTCGAACGGGAACCACGGAAACCTTGCGTCCAGTGCCAGTGCCAGCCACTACTCCAACAACAACCCCATTTTGAGCGGAGACACGCCTCTGACGTCCAGCAACCCCTCGGACAGCCACAGAACTCTGGAATTATGAGTCACCAAAACCAATTTTACTTAACCTTACCCAGTGACAGTTCCATGGAGGTGTTTCCCAAGAACACGTTGTGCTGTTACACGGCCAAATTACCTCAGACCATCCCCTTAGATCACGAAGCCCATTGGGAAGTGGCTTTAGTAGAAATCATTCACCCGACCCAAGTCCTCAATGTCCTTCCCAATCAAAATTTTTTTGATGTAGAAGTTCATGACGAACAATTGCAACAGTACTTGGATACCTATGGCAAATATGACAAGAAAACCCCTGGCACAAAAAATCAAAAGTACACCACCTATCACTTGTTCATTCCTCCAGGCTATTATTTTAGTGGTCAACATTTGGTGAGCACCATAACCTCCAGATTTAATGTCGTGTTTCTGAAAGCTTTGGAGAGTGTCAAAAAAAGTGTCACCATGGAATACCACAAAGCAGCTCGTCGCTTCTTGATGAAATTTGACGGGAGTAAAATCCTGTCCATTTTATTTTGTCCTGAATTGTTTGACATGTTGGGCGGAGACATGGACATGAGAATGGCCATGCTCAAGAAAAACGAATTACCAATCGTTTACGACAACGAGTCTTTTAGCAAGTTATTTCGTGCCCCGGTAGAACTGAACCAAGGACTGAATTTGATGTTTGTGTACTCCGATGTGGTGGAGTACAACGTGGTGGGACACACCTCCGCACCGTTACTACGTGTCATTCCTTTCAAAGTGGATTCTGCCACGGCCACTGACGAAGAAGGTGGAAACACTTACCACGTCCACCGCGAATTTGTACATCCTCACTATTTGCCTGTCAGCAAGTCTTATTTGGACACGGTCAACATTGCTATAAAAGGAGATTTGGGACAAAATATTCCATTCACCAAAGGAAAAGTCACGGTGAAACTCCATTTTCGAAAACGGTTCTCTCACGACTCGTAAGTCATGTATCCAGTGTACCGAGGGGTTGCTCGACAGCGAGGACACAGTTTAGGAGATATGTTGAAATCAGCCTTTCGTTCGGTGGCCCCGGTGTTGAAACCGATGGTGACACGCGGATTGCACGCCTTGAAAGATGCGGCACTGACACAAGGCAAAGAATTTCTCGAAAATGTCATCATCGACAAACAAAACCCTAAAGAAGCTTTCTTGAGGGCAGGCAAAAATGTCTTGTTGCAAACGGGCAAAGACCTTTTGGACCGACGAGACACACCTATAAATGCCCTGCACTCCACCGAGTCAAGCATTCAGCAAGGACAAGGCAGAAAGAGACGAAGAAGAAAACACCCTTTCACCAGACTTCAAGCTAGAAAGACAAAGAAAAGAAGAACCGTTCGAGACTTAGACGTTTTCGATTATTGAGAAACAGACAAAAAAATTGATGCACCGAGAGTCTTGCGCTTGTTCCAAGTCGGAACTGGATTTCTTTGCCATGCCCCCTACCATGATGACGATGCAAGAATCCCAGTGGGCGGAATTTCATCCCGTCTCCTCTTTGACGGATTCCGCTCCCATCAAGTTTGAAATCAAAGGACAACCCGAAGATTACATCGATCTGAATAGCAGTTACCTGTATTTGAAAGTGAAAGTGATCAAAACGGACAACACCAATCCAGGAGGTGATGCTAGAGTAGCTCCTGTCAACAATTTCATGCATTCCTTGTTCAGCGAAGTGGACTTGTACTTGAATAACAAACTGGTCAGTAGCAGCATGGATACTTACCCATATCGTGCCTACTTGGAAAATCTCTTGACGTACGGAAAAGAAGCCAAGAATACTCATCTGGATGCTTGCGTGGTATGGAAACCTGACACGGCAGGTGTAGGCACGTTTAGCGACACAGTCCTGACAGAAGATGACAATCCTCACAATGTGGGGTTTAACGACCGTCGTAAGAAAATTCTGCAAGGGCGAAGTTTAGAACTGATGGATCGTTTGCATTTGGACATGTGGTTACAAGAAAAGTATTTGCTGAACGGGGTGGATATCCGTCTGAGACTGAATCGTAGCAGTGCCGCTTTCCATTTGATGGCCCATGCCAACGAATACAAAACTATCATTCAAGAAGCCCGACTTTACGTGCGTCGTGTGGAAGTGTTACCTAAAGTGGGAAACGACGTTAGTCAGACGTTGAGCAGAACGACCGCCAAGTATCCGATACGACGCGTAGAAGTGAAAACGTTCACCATTCCCGCTGGACAGCGATCTATGATCGAAGATCATCTGTTCCAAGGACAGTTACCCAAGCGTTTGATTGTTGGTATCGTCAGGAATTCAGCCTTCAACGGAACCCACGATCAAAATCCTTTTGAGTTTCAACATTACAATGTGTCCAAGATCGAAGTCAGTCGCGACGGCAAGACCTTGTGTACCCGACCCTTTGAGCCCAACTTTGGTGTCGCAAAGAATTATTTGAGATCGTACTTGTCCCTGTACGAAGCCATGGGACAGTTAGGAACCAACACCAGTCACGGTATTTCGTACGACGATTGTGCAGGAGGCTATGCTTTGTGGGGTTTTGATTTCACTCCAGACCAAGGCAGCGACGAGGGACATTTCCACCCTATAAAATCGGGCCAGATTCGTGTGGAACTTCAGTTTGCAAATCCACCTCCAGATCACACAGTGAACGTCCTCCTGTATGCAGAATTCGACAATACCATAGAAATCAACAGTTTGAGAGAAGTCATTCTAGACTATTAGAAGCCATGGAAGACTGTTATCCCTCTTTGCCTATTGGAGAAACTTTAGACATGAAATGTGAGGAGACCGTGGAAGGAGAATCCCAAGACAAAGACGAAAAGGACATCATGATCAAGTCGAGATGTCCAGAACAAGAACAGCAATTGGTCTCCTACTGTGCTACATACCTGGCAGACACAGTTACGATATGGATGAAGCATGATTACTATGAATGTCAAAACATCAGTCAAGAAGAAAAATTCAAAGAATATCTGGACGAAGCTTGGAGTCTGTTTATAAAAGACGTGTTACGTTGGTGGTATAAAGACTTGCGTGAACATTTCTGTCCTCCATTAACGACTCAAGAAAGCCATTACATCAAAGCCCTCTTTGACAAATTCAAAGAGAAAGTTGCGATCGAAATTGATCACTTATTATCAGCAAAAGAACATTTAGTGACTTATTTTGATCATGGTTTTTCTAGAAACGATGAGAAAGTAAATCGTTGATTTTGTGACTAGTATGCTTATTTTGTTGTCTTCAGCTAGGAAACGTAGTGTCCATCCATGACTCAATGACTTGCAACAGTGGAGATCACAATTTCATTCACAACGTTGCCAACCCTGTTTAAAGTAGAGTGTAAATTAAAAAAAATGTTTGTCATTTGAAAAAATGTTTGATGTTATATTGTTGGATTATTGTTAAAAAATGTTAGATTTGTTGGTTAGTGTTAAGTGATTTTGAATAAAAAATGTTGTGTTTTGAAAAAAAATGCCTTTGTCTTTTGTTTGACTATAAGAATGTTGATTCATGCACTTTGACTTCTCTCTATCTTTCTCATGACACTCATTAAACGTTGCGAATCGAAAACCGTGGAGGGATGTTTTCCTTCACTTCCGCGCTTTGACTTTAAGAACCGGGGTAGCCTCCAGTCTAACCATCCATTGTTGACTCATCCTCCTACGAAGATGTGCTCCAAACTAGCTAAGCTAAACGAAGCCTACGTGAATTTGCATAGGGTCAGACACAGTCTGATACCGAAGCCAGAAGAAATAGAGAACGTGAGAATGCTAAAAGTCACTGAAGACCTGATCGAAGAGCTCTTCAGAGAAGAAGTGAACAGGGAGAAAGAAGAATGGACAGAGAAGTACAGACATCAGAGACAGCAGCAACAGCAACAGCAGCAACCTGAATCTGACAAAGGCTTTGTCGATTGTCGTATCGACACCAAAGAGTTCTTCTTCTCTTTCCGAAGAAGCAGACCTATCGCCAGAAAGTCCATCCTGAGAGGACGTAGCATTCTTAGCAAACAAAAAAAAAAAAAAACAGCCCTTTTCAGGGCTACCCAATACTCTCGAAAAGAAATAACAATCCAATTGCCAATATGTGTAGGTAGAGTAGTGTGTATATAAACACTGACTCTTTTATAGTGTGAGTGTTTGTGTTTGTTTATATGATTGTGTGCTTGTAAGTGCTCAAGTACGTTGGTGTGGATAGTATATTAAGATCAAGTTTTGTTTTGTTTTTTTTTGTTTGTTTTTTTTGCTGCTTGACGTGTGGGGAGAGTAGATTTAGGGTTAGATTGCTTTGAGTATGCGGATAGTATATTGAAATGATTAATGAACATTTTTAGAATAGTGGTGGGTAGTATAAAAAAGTGAGTGAGTGTTTCTTTTAGGTCTGCGCGTTGTTGGGTTATGATCTAGGTAATATCAATTTTGTGTCTTAGGGGATGTTTTCCTTCACGTCCGCGCTTTTAGTATACCTTAAAAACTAATCGTCAGTTGGGCTACCCATCGTCGACCTGTTAACAGCAAGACAATAAATACAAGGATTGTGAAACTGCTAGAACTCCAGATGCACCTGGAATATGCCAGGCGCATAGTAAATGAACTGTCCGCGGAGGCTATCGTAGAAGAAGCATGAATAAAGAAGGAAGAGGAGGAGAGAAGAGAGAGGGAAGAGGAGGAAAAGAAAATAGGAGAGAGGATGACTTACAAGATACCAGAGACAGAGGATTGGGGTGCTGAAGCGAATCATCCCGCCTCTGCACTCTCAAGACAAAAAGTAAAAAGAGACTGGAGTCGAAGATGTGTGTGTGGTGCCAGACCAGGAAGGTGCCAGCATTAGATAGGTGCATCTGAAGTTCTAAAACAAACAGCCCTTTTCAGGGCTACACAATACTCTAGAAAAGAAATAACCATCGATTTGCCAATGTGTGTAGGTAGAGTAGTGTGTATATAGACACTGACTCTTTGTGTGTGTGTGTGTGTGTGTGTGTTTGTTTGTTTGTTTGTAAGCGCTCAAGTACGTTTGTGGGGATAGTAAATTTGGGTTTAATTTTATTGCTTTGCGTGTGTGTGTGTGTGTGTGTGTGTGGATAGTAGATTTGGGGTTAGTTTATTGCTGATTTAACTTATGTGGATAGTATATTATATGAAATGAGAAAAGTAGGGGATGTTTTCCTTCACGGCCGCGCGTTTTAAGTGATGATCTAGGTAATATCAATTTTAAGTCTTAGGGGGATGTTTTCCATCACGTCCGCGCTTTCAGTATAAGAACCCACAGAGTTTGATGTTCGAACCATTCTACAGAATAATAAAAACGAAGATGGTGGTTGCAAGTCAGTTGTTTAACAACTTGGTACATATATACTATTGAATAATGGATGGTATCTATGTAGTGGAGAGACTAGAAAAAGAATGGAAGATAGCAGAGTACCTGTACTACGCTAAATGCCTAAACGTAGCAAAAGAAGTGATAGCAGGAATGATAGAAGAGGAGGAAAAGAGATCGAGAGGTATGATAAATCCCACCTATGTCAGAGTGGGAAGCCTAAGGAAGCACTTGACAATGCAAGCAAAGTCAGGTGCTTTCTTGAAAATATGTCACATGGGACAGAGTGCTCTTTTGTGGAGAGAGGTCTGGACAGACTGAAGAAAGGAGAGGAGTTGATGAGAAAAGTAATGGAGGTAGAGGTCAAGAAGATTAAAGAGAGATGGAATAAAGAAAGAAAAGATCAGGAAAACAAAAAGAAAGAGGCAGAGTTTGAGCGGCTAAACAACAATTGGATCAAAGTCCAGGAAAAGTTCAGAGCCATGGGTCATCCTGACTGGATAACAGAGGAGGAGGAGAAGAAGAAGAAGAAGAAGAAGAAGAAGAAGAAGAAGAAGAAGAAGAAAGGAATAATGGAAAAAGTGAGATCTTGGTGGAAGAAGTGGAGGAAATAGAAGAAGAAGAAGAAATACAAAGGCCCTTTTCAGGGCCACTCCTATTTCTCGAAAAGAGAATGACTTTCAATTGCCTACCCCCGAATTATTATTTTATATATATGTGTGTGTGTGTGTGTGTGTGTGTGTGTGTGTGTGTGTGTGTGTGTGTGTGTGTATGTCTTCGCGCGTACGTTGTGTGTGTGTGTGTGTGTGTGTGTGTTATGTCCCTCTCCCCCTGTTCCCTTTCCATAGACCCATCAGGTCTGGACCCTGTTACAATTCCCCATGTTCAATTTCCCTTGTCGCTAGAGTTGCCCATGCTTTTTCCCCATGTTCAATCCCCTTGAGGCTAGAGTGGCCCAAGACTTTTCTCCATGTTAAATTTCCCTTGAGGCTATAGTGGCCCAGGGTTTTTCTCCATGTTAAATTTCCATTGAGGCTATAGTGGCCCAGGGGGGTCTTGTAATGCTAATTTCCATTGAGGCTATAGTGGCCCCCTTTACTACTCATGTAATACGCAGACATGCATACAATCTAGGAGTAAAGATCACAAATATTAGGATTCTTAAAAAGTGGTCAAATATGAATGGGGAAACTTATACCGTTCGTGTCACTGTTCAGGAAAATTTGCTTACCAAATTTTTACAGCATGGATTTTGGCCGGAATTTGTATTAGCCAGAGAATGGTACCAGAGATAAATGATCTCGTGTCCCTAAATTGCATGTGGAAAAGCTTTTCTTTACTTTTTGAATGACTACTCTAAACATAATGACTTGGAAGGCGGAGGGCATTATGACAGGAACGCCCTATCTTTGTTCATTACTTCATATGGTAGATATTGTATGCATACAAGAGCATTGGCTATATCCACAGCAACTGCAATTTGTTTCAAAGCATTGACAGGAAATTTACTGCTTTTTCGAGACCGGATAACAGAATTGATACATGTCCATGGGAAAGAAAGCGTCCCTCTGGATTTGGAGGAACTGCAATTTTATATCGGAAATCATTACCGGTTCGTCCTATGAATAACATCGGGAACGACAGAGTTATTGCAGTTGAAATTAACCTGCGCGCTAACCAAATTGTTTTTGTTCTGTGCGTGGTTTCCTTCCACAAACGCATCATTAGATGATTATAAAGAAATAATGGAAACTGTGGAATGCCTTTATGATGAATATAGTCAAAAAGGTTTAGTGATTACATGCGGTGACTTTAATGCAGAGCTACACAAAAAGTGATTCCAAAACGTACAAATGACAAAGGTTACATACTTCAATTCTTTCTTAAAAATAGGCATCTAAATATAATGTCAACATGTGATATTTTCTCTTCTGTAATACCAGGATATACATATTGCTCATCAGACGGCAAACGCTCGTCCTTGATTGACTACATTTTGATTCCCTCCTCCAAAATAGATTTAGTCCGTAGTGCCAATATTGAAGATGACCATCATCTCAATCTATCTGATCATTTACCTGCACGAGCAGAGTTGTTAGTTCCAGACGAACTCCTGGAATCAACATTTTCCAGATATCCATTTACAATCAACTGGCGCAAAGCTTCTTTAGAACTGCAGGAGCGGTACAGAAGTGAAACCAACGAGCACTTAAATTCAGTGGAGCTATTTTTACACAACATTTCAGATGTACAAAACTCCCTAGTTACTGTTGTGACTGTTTTACGCAATACAGCTGACAAAATTCTTTCAGAGAAAACCTTCCTGCCACACTTAAAACCTTACTGGAAATTTATTAATGTGGCCGAACTATATAAAGAGATGAGAAGAAAACAAACGTTATGGATAAAAGAAGAACGGCAACTTAAAACGTATGCAGAATATACAAATGCGAAAAGAAAATTCAGAAACCAGTTAAACAAGGCAAAAGACAGTACGAACAGGAACAATTCAATGAGCTGGAAAAAGCTGCAGAACTGGATGTAGTCTACAGAATAGTAAGACTTCATAAGAAGGAACAGATATTAGCTATTTCTGAACTAAAACTGGATGGAGAAATAATACGGGACCCTGATATGATTCGTGACGCGTGGTGCCATCATTTTAAAATTTTAGGTACTGAAATACCAGATATTCATTTTAACGAATCGTTTGCAATTGAAATTAGAAACAACATTAATTATATTGTGGATTCAAATATTGATGACGGAGCAGATAAGGATATGTGTGAAACCATATTATAGAAAGACATTGAAGAGGCTGTACGAGAGCTGAAGAAAAATAAATCATGTGGACATGGTAAAATATATGCAGATTATTTAATTTTTGCCTGTCAATCGATTAGTTATATTTTGTGCCAAGTGTATAATATCATAATTCCATTGGAAACGTATCCTAACTACTTAAAAGCTGTAAATGTTATACCTGTCTTTAAAGGTGGGATAAAAGACAGACTACATATGAATAACTATAGAGATATCTCAATCGTTCCCGTTTTTTCAAAAAGTATTTGAAAAGATATTGCTGAAAAGGCTAAATCTTTTTAGCCTAAAGATCAATTTCCCTGACTCATTACAACAGGGATTTCGAAGCGAATGCAGTGGCATCACTGCAGCCTTTATTATAAAAGAGGGAATAGCCCATTAATTAGAAGGTCAATCAAAAGTTTATGCTG
Source organism: Sinohyriopsis cumingii (assembly GCA_028554795.2). Classification (NCBI taxonomy): domain Eukaryota; kingdom Metazoa; phylum Mollusca; class Bivalvia; order Unionida; family Unionidae; genus Sinohyriopsis; species Sinohyriopsis cumingii. The sequence continues at coordinate 94,950,202 of CM068831.1, forward strand.
CATTCCTGGACCATGCGAAGGCCTTTAATACGGTATGGCATGATGGCATCTTTGATAAGCTATTCTATCTCGGAGTTAAAGGAAAACTGTGGAGATTGATTAAAAATTCTTTTCGAGAGGTTAGGGCCCTTGTTCTGCTCAACGGGCATCATTTGAAACCATACTCAGTCAGTCAAGGGTAGGACAAGGAAGAACACTATCAGCATGGCTATTCTTAGTCATGATAAATGACCTAATATCCTTGCTGGAGTAAACAAAATCTGGTGCCTTAAGTATCCCCTGTGTTTTACAAGCGGATGACACATCCCTGCTATCTTCGTCATTTAATGGTATGTGTGTTTTACTTCGCAACCTCCATGACTAAGCATCGAAGTGGGGACTCCGGTATAATGCTGATAGAAGCAATATTGTCATATTTTCGAAGAAAAAAATCATACAAAAATATATGTTCATGCTCGGAGATAAATGGATACTTATAGTCTCGTCTAGAACCTATGCTGGGGTTACTCTCACCACAGATCTTTCTAATACTGCTGCAGTGAAAAATGCTTGTGATAAAGGAAGATCAGTATTTTAATCCATTGTTGGGACTGGCATTGTAAAGGATGGAATTAATCCAATTAATAGTACTTAAATATGGCCACTAATACTACTACCTGCAATGACATGGATGCGAAATGTGGTCCAACTAGAGTGAGGCAGAGGTATATGATCTAGAAGTATGTCAAAGAAAAGCTGCAAGAAGAATTATAGGGCTTGATCAGTGCTCTTCTACAGAAACAACAATTAGCAGTCTTGGACTGTGGTCAGTTGAGGGATATGTAGATAAAATCAAATTAGGTGTCTTCAATAAAATCTGCAGAGCTAATGGTTCACTAGCATGGAAAATTATATTCAACAGAAGAATTCTTGACTTCCTGATGCACGAGAGCGAGAGCGTAGGTTTTGTTAAAGATATATATCGTGTTATTTTGAAATACCAGCTTGGCGTTTTTTTTTCTCTCACCTATAGGTGAACACCCTATATTCTGTCCCGAAACCAGTGTAGAGGAGGAATATTGAAACGTCAGTTCACTGCTGCGAAGAATCATTGTGGAGATCTGAACTTGAAATGAGACCTGAACTTTTACATTATGCAAGTGTCCACACTAGTCTTCAACCACTCGCTGTCTGGAAGCTTGGTAAATATTTTCCTCATAAAACTTGCACTTTCGCTAACATTGCCTATTTAACTATGTGTTCAATTTCAACAGAGAATGAATATAACTGTAAACTCTGCAAGAGATTGACTACAGACAGAGCCAAGCATATGTTACAGTGCTGCCAAGCCCTAAACGACGAACGTAATACTATGTTTGAAAAAATAATAGATGCAATAGACATTCTAGACTCGCACTGGCTTTTATGTCAGGACAATGACTCATTACTTCATATCCTTTTGGGCAAGAGAGTGGACATTTTTGATTCTATGGATGATCAATCATGGCAGGCATTCATGTTTGTGGTGGCTGATGGAATAGACACAATGTACAGAAGAACAAATGAATTTGAAAACTATATTTGATACTATGCTTGTTCAGTAAATTAGGGAAATTGACCCATTTCATTTCGGTCCTATAAATTATCTACACGTGTTTTAAGTGAGAGAGAACATGATAATCCATTTAAATCGTTACAGTCGAATGTAAATAATCCCAATTCCTTTATTTTCCTCTCTTAACCTATGTTGCGTATATATCTCGTTTGCAATGAGTTCTCTCACTCATGTGTTTAGATATTGCGTTTTCTGTATTTCTGTATGTATGTATGTATGTATGTATGTATATATATATATATATATATATATATATATATATATATATATATATATATATATATGTGTGTGTGTGTGTGTGTATATATATATGTATGTGTGTATGTATGTATATGTGTATGAATATATGTATGTGTGTGTATATATGTATGTATGTGTGTGCATGTATACATATGTATGTATGCATGTATATATATGTATGTATATAGTGTACTGTAAGTCCATTAATTTCATGCTATGTTCCTATCTTTTCTGTATTAAGAACAAATTACCCGAATGAAATCTCTTCTGAAGAGGAAAGAAAGAAAGTCATACATATATACATACATACATACGTACACGCAGGCACGCACACACACACACACACACACACACACACACACATACATACATACATACACACATACATACGTGAATTGATTTTGTTATACTCCAGTAGTTTAAACATTATGCGTTATAATATCTAGACGTTTTCATTAATTTGAGAAAAGTTTGAAACAGTCCAAATTTTTAAATGTATTTTACATGCTGCAGTGACTAGATTACGAGCCTGATTTGTTAGGTTTTAGTCAAATCAAAAGAGACACAGAAGTCCTCATATCTGAAGGTCAATAACGGTTGATATCACATGACCCGCGTGAAAGAGACTTTTCTCTTGACTGACACATCGTCAAGTGTTTTGCGATAATTCATGATAATGTACTGTCATGTTTCGCGTCGACAGATAAACAGTTGGCTGGTTTATACAATTTGGTTGGGATTCGCTTCAACAAAAGTTATTTAGTTTTATAATGCTAACAATTTTAGAAATACACTTATGCCTATGTTAAACAGATGACAGTCCAGTTGTATACCAGATGTTTTGGCATGGAACAGTGTTTGAGGGGTTCTATAAATTTTAGTTGGAGTGTAATTATGAAAAAACTTGAAACTAAAGTCTACAACTAGAAAATTCTAATATATGGAATTCTCAAACCCAGCTTGACCATAGCAGGTATACTAAACCGACCGCTGAAATATGTTGTATACTAAATTACTTGTAACTTTGTAACAGTAAAATCATCAATATGTTATGATGGTATCACTCGCATAGTGGATATAAGGCTTTATGTCTGTGAAATGGTTTCATAGAATTGCCACATAAATGAAAATAGATTGAGGTTAGACAAGCCAGTGAAAAATCAAACAATTGTAATATCACGTGTACTCTTCATCAAATGATGTATTATGGCAAGTAAAGTAGTCCAGCACTGTTTAGAGTGTTACAATTGTTAATGGCCTTTTACCAAGGCTTTATGCATGACACAAGTCAATGGCAGATTTACACCTTTTAGATGTTTTCTTGTTCTCCTCAAATAGTTTTGAGAAAGGGCATTCGCTGGTAGAGTCCTAGCATGTGAATTAGAATACGTGTGACATCAGTTGTTTCGCAAGAGGTTCTATATGTTGACCTCTCATCGCTTCCGGTCTCCTGTACCTTATATCTTCATCATCAAGGACTATATCGTTCTGGACCTAGATGATAATTGTTTAACTAATTCTACACAAAAAGGTCATACGATCGAATTATCTGGGTTTTTACAGTATTGATTGATCATACTTTATTTTACATAAGTGCCGTCATAGAACTATCAGTATTTGTATTACATGATAATGACATGCCAAAAATAACCGATGATAGCATTTAACGTTAACATTTCGAGATAATGATAGTTATCGCACCAAACCTCTTTCCAATGGCGCAATAACTGATATTTACATTGGCACGCTTTTGTTAACATTGGCGCAATGGTTTGCATGATGTAAACTAGCTTTTGCTGATTCACACCATAATGGTATTCATTTGAAGAATATGTCTGACGATGATTTTGAGTAGTTAGTTTCCCGTTCATGTTGGCCTCAACATCCACAAAGACAAGACCAAGATCCCCAAGATCAATTATGCCTGTAACAACTCAGTCACACTGCAGGGAAGTCCCCTGGAAGTGGTGGAGTCCTTCATGTACCTGGGCAGCATTATCAACCAGCAGGGTGGAACAGACGCAGATGTCAAGGCAAGGATCGGAAACGCGAGAGCAGCTTTCATACAGCTCAAGAACATCCAACGTGAAGTCAGTCCTACTGTATGGAGCAGAGACCTGTAGATCACCAAGTCGACCGTAAAGAGAGTTCAGATCTTCATCAACATCTACCTAAGAAGAATTCTCCATATCCGCTGGTCAGACGCCAACAGCAACACCAACCTGTGGCAGAAAACCTCGCAGCTTCCAGTAGAGGACGAGATCAAGAAGAGAAGGTGGGGTTGGATAGGACACACCCTACGTAAGCCGCCAACCAACATTACCAGACAGGCATTGAAATGGAACCGTCAATGCAAGCGTAGAAGAGGACGACCAAGAAACACCTGGCGACGAGACCTTGAGGCGAACATCACTAAGATGGGTCACACCTGGAGTCAGCTTGAAGGGATGGCACAGGACAGAAGCCTCTGGCGATCTTTTGTGGGCGGTCTATACCCCGGCAGAGGTGACGGGCAAAACTAACTAACTAAATCTGTAAAAATTTATTTATGCCATTTTTTCTAGCTCAGGTGAAATCTTTACACAGTGTAAACACATTGTCTTATTACCATAATTACCACGTTTAAAGACATGAACTTTTTTAATGCAACGTCAATTTCCCACGCAGACCTTATATGGTTGTCCAGATTCCAAACAAAATATGCATCTTGTAAAAATAATATAGAATTTGGGTTTGCTTTCAAAAAATGAGAATGTCTCTTTTGTTCTTGGCGCCAAAGTAGTCCCTGACATTTTGCTACCTTGACAAAATTCTGACCGTGGATGAACCTTAACAATGCCAGTTCTAACTGTAAAGCATTAGAAAATTGTTGTGTTTAAAAAGTGTCCATAATACCAATTTATTAAATTTCAAAATCACTAAAAAGACCAACACAAAGCAGAAAGTCAATAAAAAAGGAAGATAAAAGTCATGCCCATCCTTCCTGTTTACATTTTGCCAGTGTCTTTTTGGTCCGCTGTTTCAATAATTCATAATGGATGGCCAGTCAAGACACACGATAGTGGGAATACAATTTGTATATGATAAAGGATACAGCTTCTAATATGCTTCTAATATTACCTATGTACAAGTATATTCTTTGTTGTGATAAATAATGGTATTACAATATTTTTACTATAATAAAGTATATTATTTACAGAGTGCATTTGTATATATATATATATATATATATATATATATATATATATATATATATATATATATATATATATATACAAAATCTGTGTATGCCAATCAATACATAGGCAAACTAAGCTTCAGCATATAGAAGTATGTTATGATTATGGTCATAATTTTAAGGAGTTACCTGTACAATCAACAATTTTAATTGGTTACACTGTGCTTAAACTCAGTTCACTTATCTATTACGACTGATATTCACACACTGAATACAAAAATACTGAATCAGTATAAATGTTAATGAGTACTTATCTATGTACATTATATGTGGTGATGAACACAAAACGCAACAAAAAAGCACTATTAAGGTTATTACAAAAGCAAAGCTGACTATGCTGACATACAAGCATAGTCTGAAGCAAAAACATACCGCATTATGTTTAAATCACACACAACTTACTTTTTGCGGCACGGCATGGTGAAAAACAGTGTATACGGCGCATGGGAGATAACTCTCTAGGGTATAATGCACAAGTACATATGTTTGTATGATATTTGACAGTATCAAAGCCCCTGGGCCCAATTTGACAAAACAACGTACGCGGAAGATTTTCGTAAGTTATTAATTACGATATTCGTTGGTGACTACGGTTATTTCACTAACGAAAATTAAGTACGTATTTTCCTAAGTTTTCCTTGCAATTTTGCGTAACTTTACGGCAAGTACCAGGCAGCCATAAGTGGAAAGATGTTTTACTTAAGTATATTTGTGGATAGCTAGTCACAGTGGGAAAAAAAAAACTTGCCACTTACGACTGCCTGGTACTTGCCTTAAAGTTACGTAAGAAACGTACGTAATTCTTGTTAGCGAAAAACACGTAATCACGTATGAATACTGTACTTAAAAATAGTGGGCGTACGTTGCTTTGTGAAACAGGGCCCTGGCGTATAGGGTCTGGCCAAAGGACACACCATGGTTATCAATTCAGGCTAGTACGATGGTAGGACTCAAACAGTATCCATACATACATGCATACATACATACATACATAATTCTCGCGGAGGAGGAATTGCTGTCATCACAAAGAACTCCATGATAAAACGTCTTAACCACACCACAACATTCAGTTTCGACCACACATCGTTTGAACTAGTCCAAACCACACTCACACTGGAGCAAAGGTCAGTCCATTTTTTCTACCTATACCGCCCTCCTCCTAGTAGAAAAAAAAACACAAGCTGGCTGACTCTCTCTTTTTGGAGCAGTTTCCGAATCTCCTGGACTATGGAAATTCAATAGGTGGCAACCTGATTATTCTTGGAGATTTCAACTTTCACTTTGACTGTCCCGGAAACTCAAATACATAAAAACTCATAGATTCCATTAATGTTTTCAACCTCAAACAGTCAGTTAACCAACCCACTCATAAACATTGTCACATTTTAGACTGGATTCTTCATAGACCTGATGATAACATTCCACGGTTCTCCCTGGTATCCCATGACCTTGCATCAGATCACCTCTGTATTATATGCCATCTTGACGTATCAGTCCCTAACCCTCCACCTTTATCTGCTACTAAGAGAAACCTCCGTATGATAAATAGAACCAAACTAATGCAAAACATCCAAGCTAACCTAACAACTTGCTTAACTCCTACCGCAGAACAACTCGATAACTGCCTGCATTCATTGCTTGACAAACATGCCCAGCTACCAAAAGTGCAGAGTATCAATTCAAAAGAGTTCTCCATGGTATAGCAGTGTTAGGGACCAGCTTCGCACTGCTAAAAGAGACCACCGTAATGCGGAAAGGCTCTGGCTTTTCACCAGACTCACTATTCATAAGCAAATCTATGAAACCGCTAAGAAGAATGTCACAAATATAGTCCATGCAGCGAAATCAGCCCACTACACTACTACGATCATGGAAAGTTCCAGCTGCAAAGAGCTCTTCGAGATTACTAACAAGCTAATGTCAAGGAACAAATCTACACTCCTTCCAACTACCTTCTCTCCAGTCGACCTTCCGGACATGTTTACAAATTCCTTCCGTGACAAAGTACAAAACATTAGAGATAAGCTTGACACCACAATTTCAATTGACTCGTCGTGACCATACAGTTGGGATACAGAATTTGAGCGGCAACCATTAGCAGCATTTGAACCTGTCTTTATGGATTTCGTACGTACATTCCTGATGAAGAGTGAACCAAAGTCATGTGAACTTGATCCAATTCCAACATCACTGCTGCTTGAGTGCTTAGATCCAGTATTGCCTTCCCTAACTGGTGTTAATAATACCTCTCTCTCATCCGCGGAATTCCCATAATTTTTCAAAACTGCCATTGTAAAGCCCCTGCTGAAGAAACCAACACTAGACCATAACGATTTAAAGAACTACCGCCCAGTTTCTAATATCCCAGTCATATAACAAATCTTAGAAAAGGTTGTTCTATCCCAGCTTGTATCATATCTAAATTCGAACAGTCTTTTTAGCAATGTACATTCTGCATATTGCGCTTGCCACAGTACTGAAACTACTCTTCTAAAAGTAGTTAATGACATTATCTCTGCGTTGGATAGCGGAAAGATTACAGTCCTCACCCTGCTTGATTTGTCTGCAGCATTTGACACAATAGACCATGATATATTACTTTACCGTCTCCAGCATGTATTTGGCATTCATGATACAGCCTTACTGTGGTTAAAGTCCTACTTGGTCAACAGGACACAAATTGTACCTGCAAATGGAATACACTCCAGCCCAGTTGATCTATGTTGTGGTGTTAAACAGGGGTCTGTTCTTGGACCTGTTCTCTTCATTCTGTACACTCAGTCGCTCTCAAGTGTCATTGATCATTATCCAGTGTCTCACCAATTGTACGCTGATGACACCCAAATATACAAATCTAGCCACCCAAATGAAGTTGATGCTACCATCCAAGGTGTGGAGAGGTGCATTTCTGATGTGAAATCATGGATGACATGTAACAAGCTGCAGATGAATGATGATAAAACTAAGGCAATTCTGATCACAACATAAAAACTTTCTCATTCACATCCTTTACCTCAAACAATAAAAATCAGTAACACCAACATTAAATTCACACAATCAGTACGAAACCTAGGTGTTACTCTGGACAGTACTCTCACATTGCATCAACATGTCATGAACATACGCAAGGCTGCATATCTTGAGCAGCAGCAGGGAGGGCGAATCCTACAACTTTTAGAAGGTTCTAAATGCCGAAATAAGCCCTTTATGGAGGGCGAATCCTACAACTTTTAGAAGGTTCTAAATGCCGAAATAAGCCCTTTATGGAGGGCGAATCCTAAGGTTCCAAATGCCGAAATGACGCTTTATGTAAACGCAATTGATGCCGTCGTTGCTGCCCTTTGTTGTCGTTGTCCTCCCTGCTGCTTCCTGCGTCCCATTTTCGAAAACCAATGTACGAACCCGACCGAGGAAATAAATTAAAAATTACTATACCAAATAATGGTACACTCAGAATCTTACACAGCTAGACTAGCTAGAGAGCGAGAAGAAGCACTTAAGAAATATATCCCTGTAAAGGAAAAGTTTAAAAAGGATGTGCAATCACAACAGGAAGCACAAGTTGAGTACGCAACTGAAGCAAAAGAATTATATAGACCTGTCACTGCAATTACTGAAAAAGTTTTAACTGCTATTAGGGGGCCAGAGGAGGGAGAAAGTCTTATTCAAATATTAAGAAAACAAACTGGTGTTAAAGGACCTCTCACGAGAAATATAGCTGCCAAAGAAAGATTTACTGAAGCGGGCATAGAAACAATCAGAAAATATAATTTGGAATCTTTTCCTGACATAGACGCATTTGGTAAATTTGCTGCCGATAGTTTCCCTCAGAGGGAAAAGTATTTAAAAGAGGAATATTCTAAGAAACCGTTAACTCGTAAGGTTTGGAGTGATTGGTTGTACAAAATAAATAAGGACATTATTACCATAGACGATAAGGATCTTCATCATCCACTGTATCTGCGAGCGGAAGAAGAACATTTTAAAACACTACGACAACAACAACTGGCGGCAAAGATTGAACAGCAAAAACTAACGCGGGAACAAAAAGCAGCGGAAAAGGCAGAACGAAAACAATCAGTAAAAAGACAGAAATCTCCTCCGCCGTTGCAAGAAGACCTTTCACTTCCTCCACCGTTGCAACAAGAAGAAAAACAACGACGAGGAAGATCCAAAAAGAAACCAGAAACAATAACAGTACCACACTTAGACGCAGATCTACCTCCGGCTCAACAACTAACTGAGGAATTTTTTTCACCTCCGACTTCACCTCCGCCAATGCAACAGATAGAAAAAAAAATACAAGAGACAAACGAACAGATACGACAAGAGATTTTTAAATCACCTGCGATAGTTTATACCGATGAAACTCTTGAGCAAATTGCAGGATTGGATAATTTAGCGGAATTTGCTGTGAAAAATTATCCAGAGAAAGAAAAATATATAAATCCCAAATATATAAAATTCATGGGCCCTAATACGTAGATAGCTACGTTATATTTTACTGCCAAAGGAACGCCAATTAATCGTAGTGATCCTGAATTTAAAAAATTTGAACAAGATGTCAAGGGGACAATTGGCAAGGGTTTTGAAATCTCCTGCCCGGAGAATATCTTCAATGATGTGTCACGGTTAGAAGTTCTCATGGGAGGAAAACGCGCTGGAAACAACTCACCAGAAATAATTAATGAAGCCGCTGATATTTGTCGGCGATTATTTCAAGGTGGTGTTATGGATGCTAACCTATATCAAGAACTCGTTGATAACTTGTTAATTATTACAGCGATTAGATACATAACACCAAATAACATAATATGGTTATGTACAACAGACACTATGCACCTGTGCAGGTCAGAGCAGTAAACTCACGATTACCAATCTATAGCGCAACTTATGGAGACGGACTTGGCGATGTGGCTCAGGGTTTATTTGCAGGGTTAGCACCAAAAGTGGGCCCTCTCGCAAAACAATTATCGATGAAAGCTATTAATGTTGTTGGTGAAAAAGCTCCTGGTGCAATTGCTGATGTTGCTGGTAAGGTTCTCTCGGCAATCAGGGAAAGACTAGCGCGACTAATGCGCAAACCTCAGCGACCAGTGAAATTACCACGCACCGAACTTATGCCCGCGGATGTTAGTAAGGTGACAAATCAGGCTGCAAATCAGAAACTAGCAGCATTGATAGATCAGGAATCTGACGCACAAAGAAATATCACAGCAAATTTGATAGCAGGAAGTGGACTTCATGTGCGACGAAGCTAATCACCATTTGGAAAAATACGCAATAGTATAAAATGTTCAAACGCATATCCGACTCAGCATTTGACATAGATGCGCCGGTCCCTAAAGATAAATCAGTGCGTGATTATCAATTTTATTCCTATGACGCAGTTAAACCGGATCAACGAGGGCGTATTGAACTTCATGTTCATGATACAAGTAGATATGTCTTGCCATCTGAGGCGTTTATTGAGGTAGAAGGCGAACTTGTAAAGGCGGATGGTACTACTAACTACGGTGTCAATGACCGAGTTGGTTTTGTCAATAATGGGATTATGGCATTATTTAGTAGCGCCACATACATGATTGATGGAAAAAATATCGAATCGATTCAGAATGATGTTGATGTTGCTACAACAATAATTGGTCAAGCAAGATATTCTGACGATTACATAAGATCAGCTGGGCCATCAATGATATTTGCCAAAGATATTACCAATAACGCCGATCATATTCAGTATATTAAGTTGCGAACACCACAGAATACTGCATCTAATCCACAATTAGTTGATTTTGAACATGAAGTTAGACCAGGTGCTGATTTTGATATTATAAAAGATGCTAACGCGACTTACAACTTAGGATTTGCAACACGCCGAGCAATGTTGTCAGGAGATAATAAAAGTTTTTCATGCGCGATTCCACTCTCTCACATCTTCGGATTTTGCAGAGATGTTAGAAAGGTTATCTTTGGAGCTAAACACAGTTGTGCTTCATAGAAAAACTGATGACAATGATGCGATTTGGCGAAGAGCTGGCCATGCTGGTATGGTAAATATAACGAAACTTTCACTGTGGATGCCGGTATTAACTCCATTGGTCACAGAAGAACCACGATTACTCTCTTTTATGAATCAAGGCGGTAAATCGTTGTTATCGTGGTTTACAGTAACCACAGACGCTATTCAAAGTTCCGTCAGAGATGTGTTTACTTGGCATATAGCATCACAACAAGGAGTTTCTGCACCACGACATATTTTTATTGCGCTGCAGGATATTCGTCGGACGGGTAATCAGGAATGGTCTCATATGATATTTGACAAACTTGAAGTTACCGAGGTTTCGTTGAGAATAAACGGACAACAAGAACCATCCGAAGACATATCATTAAGTTTTACAAATAATCACGTGGTGCGTGCATATCATCGCTGGCTGACGTTTTTGGCGCGTAACACAAATATAGATACTGGGACGCAAATATCAGAGATTGATTTTACAAATTTTTACCTGATTTATTACTTTTCGCTGGAGCATCTTGATTTATCCAAGCAGTCTGTTGTTGATATCCACTTCCGAGCTCGTGTCGGCACCCTACCTAAAATTGCAGATGGTCCGCCAATTGTTTATGGCCCCTATAGAGCAGTAGCGGTCATCCTCAATGACAAAGCGATGTTACTCGAAGGTATTAGTGGCCGAATGAGAATCGTTGATGCACCAGTGGAAAACACGTAACATTGTTAAAACAATGTGTAGACAATTAGATCAATCTCGTATTAAATAAAATGTCATACAGTCACGTTAATGTCACTTTGACTCCTGGTCAGATGAAAAAATTACAATCGAAAAACGCGAGCGCATGTGCGGCAACGATAACACTAAAACAAGATCAAATCGCTAATGGTGACCCAAACAAGTTATCGCTGACTAAAACACAACTAAAACATTTCAATAAATCGAAGCAAGCGAAAACTGGAACTCAGCTTGATTTCGCTCCAAAGGCCGTCAAGGACATGATTAAAACCGGTGGTATAATTCCTCTTCTTGCCGCAATACCAGCACTGATAGCTGCTGCTGCCCCAGCCGTCGCTAAGGCCGCCGCGTTAGGAGCTGTTGGAACCGCTGCTGGAATGGCATTAAAGAAAGCAACTGGAAAAGGAAACAAAAAAAAAAGGACGCGGGTTAAGACTCCCAGGTACTCCGCCCTCATGGTACCCAAAACGGTTCTAGGTTTTACACCAATGTCAAATTTTGATTTACTCGATGCTGTTAAACAATTAAATATAAAAAAATTCAGAGGCGTCTTTATGAGAGATCAGTTACCACAACAACCAAATAATCCAGAAACCGGAATTATTAATCTTTATAACAGTAACGGTCCAGGAACTCACTGGGTTGCTTACGCGATACATCCACGTGGAATTATCTATTTTGATTCGTATGGATTAGCACCGCCAGTTGAATTCCTCAAATATACAAAAGACATCCCCTCAAAGACAGTGACAAAAGTTTGGTACTCAACGCTACCAACACAAACACTAATCGATCCTCCGATATGTGGTCGTGAAGTATTAAATGTCCTCGATGCAATATCAGCGTCAACCAAACCACCTCACAAAGTCGTTCATGAGTATACCGCTGGTCGATTTAAACAATCGTTAAATAATAATGGTTGATATTTACGGAAGATCTCTTCTCAACAGAAAAGTGAAGCGCACCGATATAGATTTATCAAAATATGCAACCAAGGATGACGTCAGCAATCTTTTATCGCTGGCTGGAGTAGACCCAGAAGAAGTTGTAATTTTTCAGGACCGACACGGAAAACTAAAAACCAGCGATATCAAATGGCATGAAATAATTCGTAGGGTTATTGGAGCCACTCCGGGTAACATCCCTGTATTCACTGATAGCGGAAAAATCAGAGATGAGCTGATATCAATTGCGGCGTTAAGAGATGATACGCAAAAAGCTGCAGGGGAACGCGTAAAAAAGACCGGCGACACAATGACAGGTAAACTCAGCATGAACGGTAACAAAATAGTGGTTTTAAGAGATCCAACATCCCCGGAAGATGCCGCAACAAAAAATTATGTTGACGCCATTGACGGTAAATTATCCACGCTGCGGGCCGAGTATGATGTTCACGTAGACGCGAGGCCACGGATAAGTTCTTTGGTACTCCGCACACCGTTGATATGAAACTTTCTGATTTCAAGAAAACATTAGACACGATCAAACAAACACAGCAAGATATCGTAAGTGGGATTCCTGAGATCGTTAACAAAACCGGTTTGATTTAAATCCCATCTGGAGTTAGCCCCGGGCATATTACCAACATAGTATACAGGGTATCATCCGGGTTTGCAACATGGTCTAAACAAAATAATACTATCAAATATACAGCAACAGTCATTTGAGTGTACAGGCTGTCTGTGTTTAGTGCCGCTAAATTTGAAATTTTCACAACATACCCCTGGCGACATTCCACCGACAAGTATTCCGGGGTTGTGACTATCATATTAAACAAGGGAACGGAAGAAACATTTATACTGGAATCCGCCGACAAGAAATTAACCGCAACAGCTTACTGGTGGTGTTTCGAATTTATAGCTGAAACACCTCAATTGGTTACTGCGTAAAATAATAAATGGCGTCAGATGCTCAGCAATATAGATACGATCAAGTACGCGAATGGCAATCAGAGTTAAAAAATATCTTTAACGACCGCACAATGAAAGTAAAAAAAATAGAAGCGGCGTGTAATCATCCTAGACACAATAGTGTATTCGGTATCCGCAATAGTCGCATCTACGGGAGTATTATTATCAGCGCTAACACCGGTGACAACTGCAAACGCGGTCACAATTACAGTTTCAACATCAACAACAATTGCAGGCTTTGCCAATATTATCGCGAAAAAGATATCCTCATGCGCGCTAATAAAATTGCACGAGTATGAAAAGTTAAACAATGCGGCCACGAGCGCCTACTCGAAATTATCGTCGCTGATATCATCAAGTCTCGACGATACAGTAATATCAGATTTCGAATTCGCGCAAATGGTTAGGATATACGAAGACTACACCAGTCATTTGAAGCGACAAAAGACAAATAATAATATCGGAATTATTTCATCGAGCTCTGCTCGATATAGTCGCAAATACAAATCCGGTGAGGACTTCAATGATAACAATAATTTCGACTGAACCAGAATTCAGTATTAATTTTCCAACTGCGATTCCAGTAAACGAGATCGCGTTAGCACAATTACGAGTATATCACAGTTGGCCCAATATCAGATCAAAATCGTTTGGTGGATTGCCAGCGAATAATTCGTTTGTGTTTGCACATAAAAATAAACCCGATGGCACACCAGACTGGAACGTCATTGGGTTACCAACCGGGTCTTATCAAATCGAAGAAATCAATGACGAATTACAACGTCAAATAAAAAATATCACAACAAAGGAATCTAAGATAACAATAACTGTTCATGAGCCAACGCTGTCTTCTGCCATCGAAATAAGCACCCCAGACTACGCCGTGGATATATATAATAGTTCGATCAGAACAGTTGTAGGATGACCTGAAACTCCGCCACCGGCACCGCCAATACCACCAGAACCTAAAATGTCTGACAATGTCACTGACAAAAAATCATATCAGGAAATTAGACCATCGTATAAAGATCGTCTACACGATATAAAAAAATGCAAAGTTGGGAAGTCAGTTGGACTTCTTCTTTGGGAATAATTTTCATTGGTCGTTTACTAATGAACGAAGTTACGAAGAAGGAAGACCCTTTATTACCACAGAAAATATTATTGAATATTTTAAAATCATTAATCAAGAACATAAAACACAACTAGAGCGACTACGGCAACTTTTTCAAGAACATCTTTTTGATACATCGCTACGCAGCGAAGTCATTAAACACATTGAAATATTAAATCAGCTTGTATCCGACATGGAATATATTAACCAGCGAGTAATTCAGGCAACAATTGATTACATCGACAGTGACATACATCGCCATAAACAAATTTTCTTAGAGAAATATAAAATAACAAAAGCTACGCTGCCGAATTTTAAGTTTCCCGGGTATAATGTTCCCGAGCTAAATAAATCAGCCAACGATCTAATCAATGAGTTCTTTGATGACATACTCGCACAGCGCAGAAAAACACTACCGGAGCCAACTATCCTCAGACATAACAATAGCCCAACCGGAGAATGACGACATGTATCTCCTGGCATCGTAAATATAACTGAAGTGGTCGCGGTCAATCTTGTGTGTGATGTAATCGACGGTAGCTACGGCACAGACACGACAGTATCAAATCAAGCCCAGCAAGGATTTGTTCTTTATTCATTCACCCCGAAAGACCCACCTGAATTTCTAATCGTGCAAGAGCCGATCAATCCAGTCTATTTACGATGTCATATTCTTGATCTGCAAAATGAAAAACTACATATTAATATACTTGTGAAATCGTAGCTCAGTAAAAATACACATCGACCAATTTCTCAATTTTGATAGGGCGTTTACTTGCGAATTTAGTAAAAAACAAAAAAAATCTGCAGAAAAATTGACTGACAATTAATCAAGCGAGTATTATATAATGTACCACCTCGTGAAATGTTTCATACATAGTAAAGAACTTCTTGATGAAGCTGTCGAAACCGGAAAAGTTACCCCGGAAAAAATAATTGTTGACGAATACGGCACTGACCATTTTATATTGACTGATAGGCAACTACAAGTATTAAAAAAATCATATTGTGATCGCGCATTGCAGTATACCTCAAATTTTAGAGTATATACGCGTATTTAGATCTTAGATCTTTAAATATGTACCACCACATAAATGTTTTCGTGTATGACAAACAAGCGCTCGAGCAAGCAGTTAAGGCCGCATTTACCCAAGAAGAAATTAACGTTAAATTCATTATTGACAAATACGGAAACGAAGATTTCTTACTAACACAGCAACAGTTAGATAGTCTCAGACGCGAACATATTATTTCAATTGTGTGCGACCGAGATCAAATTCTCAATTATGCGCACTCCTGCATTAAATTTGATCGACTAAGGGAAATATTATCACCTTAATAAAATCAAGGAAGTAAAAAAAAATATATCACTTTTTTTACTTTCAATTTCAGTTCCAAGTACTTGACTTCATTTCTAGGTATTTACTTCCTTGATGAAATCACCTTGACAAGGCGAGGTATTTACTTCCTCGTCAAGGGACATACAATTTTTTAGCTTTCTTACACGAGTATTTATTATCTTCCTTGTTTCATATTCTTGGGCTAATACCAACCTAATTGTTTCAATTGCACGAGACAACGAAACAAATTCATTTGTTTGTGCTTCTTCTACTGTAGCCTGCGATTTATAAAAATTCGTCTGGATCCTCTTTATAAATCGGTACTGAGCAGGCAGAATATAACGCCCTGCGCATTTAGCTTCATGTAGTGTTTCAAAATCAGACATGATTGTTTCAGGATTTAGTTCATCGGATATATTAAATCCGCGCTCTTCTAATTTTTTAACAGCAACAATCACATCATTGATATTTTCGTAATTCATATATATAAATATGATATATCTAAAAGAAAAAAAAGATAAACAGCAACCATGATGAGCGGTTATCAATCATGGGTCTGGCCTATAGGTCTCCACGAGGTCCTTTCAGTCTGTCTTTTTTTACTTCCTTGATTTCATCAAGGTGATTTTTTATCTTTCAGACTTTCATCTCGAGCTTTTATCTCGGAGATTTAATCTCAGCCTTACAGAGCCTTTCTGATGGCTTCTCGGCAATCCTCGTGATCGGTTCTTTTGGCCAAATGTTTTGTTTTTGTGAGACCCATGTGACGTAGAGTTTTCTGCATCCAAGGTTACTGTTTATTTTTGGGGCTCAAAAGCGTTCTGTGTACACCCCCCAAATTCCCAGGGGTGAAAAACACACCACCACGATTCGACGTGGAGGAGATATGTACACAAGGCCCCTGCTGGAGCCCCATTTTTATTATAAAACCCCAAATGGGCATCGTCGACAATGTGTCCGTGACGAGACTCGAACCGCTGGCATTTGATAAAGTCGGGACGAGAGTCAAACGCTTTACCACTGTTCCACGGTCTCATCTGATAATACAGGGTTTAAAATTATTATATAGGTAACTATTGGCAGACAGTTCTGAACTGAATTTAAATTCTGAACTGGATTTTAAATTCTGAATCTAAATTTTAACACAGAATTCATATTGCTTATGAAAAATAACACTTACCTGTACTGACAAACGCGGAAGTGTTATAGACTGTGACGCAATTGGCTGTAAAAAATAATAATAATTGTATACCGCTCTGCCGCGCTGGATAAATTTACCTGTAATGACATCTCAAGGAGTTTTGCTCAATCACCTTGACGAGGGGAGGGAACTAATTGCATGAGATATGCTTAACGGAGTTATCTACCATTTACGTTAAAAAACGTTTTAGTGAAGTAAATGATGAAAAACAATCTTTTGCTTATATTTTTTTGAGAGGGCAGATTTATATATATTTTCTGGGACTCTTCGTACTGATGCCCTACAAATATCAAAATACTTGCCAGCTGAGTTCATCGATTGAAATATTATTTCTTCATTCGTATCTAAATTTATAGATACAACTTCCTTGGCGCTCTTATCATTACATCCAGTGTTTCCAAATTTACAATTTTGGCTTTGTGTTACAATTCTCAGATTGGCTAAATTATTGTCGGTTTTCACAACGTTGATGTGATCGATCACAAGATCGTCTTGGATCACTCCGTTTAATACCTCGAACACGAAACGATGATTGAGATACCTCTTTTTTCCAGGAACAGTAAATCTAAGATAACCAGTATTACTAACAACACCAACTGGTTTTTTCAACTTGCTATTTCTGACTATTCCCTCACGATTCGCTTCATAATTCTTAATGATAGGATGTGGGACAAATTCTTGGCTTATTTATATAATAATATATTTGTCTAATTTATAATTTGTCTGAAAACTTAGTTAAATAATTGCGTTCACATTTTAACGCATTATCGTTATTTGTTTTGTTATAATATCTTTTAAGTTCACGGTATTTTTCCCCACCGCAACTTGCACATAACTGTGTTTCATCCCTGACCCCAACGCCACATCGCAGACACGGTATTGGTCCTAAACTCCCCATTCGGACGCTTTGGGAATGTTCCCCGCAGAATTCTTTTCTACAGGATTTGTTACAAACAGTTACAGATCCAACTTTAAACCACTTGCACTGATTCATTATATATATAATATTTCTTATTTAAATGTTTGTCTTAAATATAATATGGAGTAGCTCGAAAGATTATCTGCAATCAAGCCCTGGAAAGCTTCTAGATTCGATCTTGAAAGACTAACCCCTGACTCGCGGAGACGAGCCCTGACTGATCTGTTTGATATTATCAGGAACGCCAAAAAAGAATTTCGTAATGATGGAGCATCTCACGTATGGTCTACATTTAAAATTATACGCGACACCGAACGTGTCGTTGACTCTGTCAAGGACGCTACAATGAATGATGCACGAGCGAAAACAATTATCGATTACCTCAATCAGAAATATTTTTTCAGAATAAAATTTTTTGTGCAAGATGATTCCGATACATGGATTATCCGTGATAAAAATGACCCTGTCCTTGCTAATGAAAAAACCGTTCTGTTAAGTAAAGATTCCAAACCAGGAATGTTGACTGGGATTGATAAACCATATTACGCTCGAGCGTATCCTGTGACCGCGGTCATTTATGGAATCTATCCGATAAAAACATCAAAAATCAATAAACTTGCCCCAATGAGATTCTCAAAACTAAATTGTGTAGCCGAGCGAGTAATGGAACATTTCAAAAATGCGATGCGCGGAAACGGTCTAACTCATCTAAGACGTTCCAAGATAGCAGCGTGGGCTGAAAAAGTCAAGGATACAGGAGCGTCAATAAACGATGTTGCTGAGCTAGAAAAAGCATTAAGATTCCCCATAACCGTAACAACTATAACAGAGGAAGTATTATACAAATCGAAATATAATCGGAACGGAGCTCCAATAAATATCATTGATCATAACGCTCACGCTTGGAATAATGCAGTTACGATATTTCCGCGGGATCGTGTTGTGAAATATTACCCCGGTAAAATTATGTTTGATTTTATTTATCAAATAAGTAAAACCGGTCCAGTATCAGTGTGGTTGTTTAAAAGTTCCGAAGATGGCGAGTATGATCAATTTTTAAGATCTAACGGTGAATTATACCGGACGGAATCTCTGCAACAGGAAATGAAAAAACTCGCACAGAGATATTCAGAAAACGCTGAGCAGTTATTAACTATTGTTTTACAGTTCCGAGTGTTGCCGCTCACGCCGCCAGAGAAAGAAATTCATGGAAGCCAACCCGAAGTGAGTTTCTTGAAGATATGCAGTTGAGTTGTGTCGAGTGTGGACATGGCGGTTTGTGGAATACCAAGTATGACCACAAGGATATCATTTCCGTAGACATGATTGCGTGTTAGCCGGGAAGCTTTCTTGGGATGGGCGAGTGTAGTGGATATTTTAGAAGATTTGGACATCCCACGAACTCGATGACGCCAGTTGCTATAAACGGTCCTTTACCCGATTTTGACCTGACAGATACTTACGCTCCTCTTCTGACAGTCGTATACTAATTATTCCCACTATGAAAACAAAGTCATATGGACAGCGTTCTTTTGCATACCAGGGCTCAGGAATGTGGAATGTATTGCCCATTGAACTTAGACACAGTGATCCCATTCAAGAGTGCTCTCAAAACTCACTTATTTTGACTGCAAGAACAAACTTAAAGACCTGATAGTGTTTCCTAACTTAAATATTCTCAGCATGTTTTTATATAAATATTTTCTAATTTCATGGTGTTTGTTTTTGTAATCATATCATTATATGTTTTTGATCTTATAGGTGTTTCTAATGTTGTAAAGCGCTTAGAGCTTCTAAAGATTAGGCGCTATATAACGTCCTCATTATTATTATTATTATTATTATACATGCATGCACGCATGCATACATACATACATACATACATACATACATACACACATACATACATATGGGGCCCCGAGTGGCCTAGTGGTCTAAAGGACTCACCGTTCCGGATCACTACCATCTCACCTCTGTCTGCGTGTGTTCGAGTCCAAGGCTCGGCTAGCGCGGGTACGTGGGAAAGCCTGCCACTAGCTTCTCGTGGGTAGGTGGTTCTTCCCTGGGTTTTCCAGGGTTCTTCCTCCACCAGTTATACTGGCCGCCATGTATAGCCTATCTTGTGCTGAAAAATGGCGTTAAACCCTAGAACAACATACATACATACATACATACATACATACATACATACATACAGACTGGGGGTTATCTGTTCAACTAAACAGTTTAATTGGTCATGCATGGCTTAGCAAATTTATTTATGTACTGCATTTAATATTCACATAAATGACACAAATACTGAATCAGTATACATACTACTGAAAGGAATCCAAACAAAAACACATAATAATTAATTAACACATTACATATTATATGCACACAGAAGATAAAAACACTGAACTGGTATACATATTACTGTGGTGCAAAACATAATTTAAAAAAACACACGTATACATACATACCACAGTAGCAAATCACTATTTGAGGTTATTATTAAAGCAAAGCTACCAATTCTAAAATGAAAGCGTACACTGAAGTAACACGTACTGGCTAATGCTAAAGCAACACACACACACATTAAGTTTCATGCACCAGTATACATCATTATCAATAACAATTGAAAATACTGAAAATCTATACATATTAATGAAACTGTGCCTGCTACAAGCACATATTAAAGTTAAAGTACCAGAAAAGAGAAAATGTGGATACAAGTTATACTGGTTTAAAAAATAAGTAAATAAGTAAACATAAATACACTTTAATAATGAGGGAATTCTTTTTAGCATATGTTGGTATACGTGAAAACTCCCAAAAGCACTTAAATCAAGTAAGGAAAAGAACCCATATAAATGCACATATCAATTTAGATTATTGATTAAGGCTCCACGTGGTACTTAAATAATATGGAGGGTGGGTACCTACATTTAAGTATTTATCTATTCATGGTATTAGTACATGTATTCGTTTTAATTCTGAATTTTTTTGCAGTAATTTCCATGGGACTTGACAGTAAACATCTGTGTAATGTTTCTGCAAGACTTGAAGTCTAAAATATTAATGAGATTTCTATATCTAACTAACAGTTTGTTGTAAGTTGTGTAGAGAAGTATGACTCCATATGCAAATTGTTACATCAATACTATGTTCAGGATTTTTATAATTCTAGAAAATGTTCTGCACCTGGGTCTTTTTTCATCTTGAAGCATGCAGTCATGTTTAACATTCATAGAAAATTAATGTGGTTGGGGAGAAAACATTTCTCATGCGCAATGAAGAATCCAAATTGTATATAATATAAAGTTTTTTCACTGCTGAACCTAGCATGAAATGCTTGTTTTTTCTGTTCATGCTGCTATTAGATTTCTCGGTTTACATGTATTTATTATAAGTGTTTTATTAATCCATGGATTAATTAGTTATTCATTATTAGAAACTGATGCATGCTCTCTATTGCCACGAAGAAGCGGTATATTTTATTGTTTCTAAGATAAAGGACATACTCTTTTCTGATTCTTGTTTTCAGACTTGGTCCACTGTATGATTTTTTAAAAAACATATACATCTTTCACCAAATTGTCTATAATTTATTTTCATGACAAGTAGATCATTAGCCAGTCTAAAACCTATTCAAATTGTTGGCCATGCACAACACTGCTTCCTGTCCTCAAACTAGGTAAATTTAACTAGGATTGGCTTAGGTCCTTGTTAACGGCTGCGTAGACCGTGCGCATGTACAAATCACACGGTTTCAACTTATTCAGTTTCTAATTCCACGAGAGATGTTATATAGGTTTATAAGTGCCATGACGGGGTACTCCATAAACCAGAATAATTGTCTGTTTGCTGTGCTTTTCAAATTGCTTTTCTCTTATTTATTGTCCTTCATGCGCCTAAGAAAAGTTGTCTGCTTTCTGTTTAGTTCGCTAATTGTTCTAAATGAAACTGCATGCTAGTTTCAACTTCATTCATTCTACTTTTTAAGTCATCATATCAGAATAAATATGACTTCAACACCCTCCAGTTTATATTATATTTCGGCAAATATATTCTGGTATTTTGTGTCTATAGTATACATCTTCCCATTCAATAACACTTTCAAATAGTCAACGTTTTGTCCTAACTAGCATTTTGTATTACATACATTCCTCTCCTTTTCCTTGCCGGAGGCCCGCAGTGTGTCCCCAACTACTGACCCACTTGCAATAGTAGGATTAGTAGTGATGTGACTACTTATACTAAATATTCTTGGGCAAGTCACATAAACAGACATTTTGTTGCATTATCTCAAAGCGATACTAGTATAGATTACATTGACATGTAAAGACATTCACTCATCAATCACTGATATGGGCCGGCAATGGCACCCAAAATAGGTCGACTAGCCAGTCCATATTAAGATGAGTATTATGTAGTAATGACATCATCAAGGATCTAGCAGTTTGACATGTTTTAGCATGTCTATACCCTTTTCACTGTTTTTATCATCATTTTCAAACCAAAGAGACTGGTTGTTGACTAATACTTAGCTAGGCAAGCAACGTACTGCCATTTCGGACAAAAGCAAACCGGAAATTTTGAAATGAGCAATATATTATTAAAAGCAGGTGTTCCAAAATAATGCAAAATATGAGTGAATATTATTACAAATATTGGTGTGCATCCTATGAACATTTTTACAGCATTATCATTTAGACGTTAGTGGTGTTATCAGTTGCTGGTTAATGTTGAGTCAGCTGAATTATAAGCATTTTAAAAATGAAAAGACGGTGTTGATAATGATCAGTATTTTGAAATATGGAAGGCTTCTATACATCTGATTCATATTATTCGACTCCATGCATTCTGACATCATATATAATCAAATTATTGAAATATAAAGTGCTTGTCTATCCATATTGCAAAGGTGTAACTTAAGATTAAATCTGTATAATATTTCAAGAGTTTCATGCATATCCCATGATGCTTTTCAACACCATTATCGAGAATGGTCATATAATTACATAACATACGCTGACTTGTGGTCACAATTCGTACAGCATATCGGAAGCACCAAAGTGCAAGCTCATTATTTTATAAGATGATTTCTTTAATAATTTTCTTTATTTTTCTTTGAAATATGTAACGTTTGCAACTTGATTAAGAGATCATGCGTTAAATTTCCTTTTTAGGATTCTCTTCAATATTTCTTTAGATGTGGCCGTATTAACTTTTATAATGAAGGTCGCTAAGTGGCTGCAAGTGCTATCAGAAACAATTTAAGTATTTCAGATACAGCTTACATCTTTGTAAATTGTACGCAGTGACGTAGGCTTGAACCTGTAACCATTGATATTGTATTACCATCGTCGCACCTGTACCACTGGATATAAACGGGGAGATGTCAACCGGCGGAGTTTTCATAGTGGCACGTACAATGGAACTTTCTTCAATCTTTTAGAATGTTCTCTTTGATACAAAATGTGTAATATGTAAGCGTGATTTGCCTTTCTTATCATAAACGTGTGTGTGTGTGTGTGTGTGTGTGTGTGTGTGTGTGTGTGTGTGTGTCTGTTTGTCTGAGTGATTTTGGAATTTTATTGTAGCTTTAATACTTTTAGTTATATCACTACGATGTCTGTAGTGATGTCTAGCACTGGGACATCATGCCGCAGACATGTAACATCATGTTCGTAATGCTCTCTCTCTCTCTCTCTCTCTCTGTGTGTGAGAGAGAGAGAGAGAGAGAGAGAGAGAGAGAGAGAGAGAGTGTGTGATTTGGATTTTTAACGTAGCTTTAACAAGTTTTCAGTCATATCGCTACGATGTCTGCAGTGTGACAGTTTATAGTGATGTCTAGCTCTAGGGCAACATACTGCAGACATGTAGCATGATGTCCAACCCAATCACATTATCCTGACACCAGGCTGACCTGTCCAAACACTAACTTCTTGATGCTAAGCGCCAAGCGAGGCAGCTGTTAGTACCATTTTTTAAGTCTTTGGTATAACTGGGCCGGGGATCGAACCCACGACCTCCCGCATCCGAAGCGGACGCTCTAACCACTAGGCCACCTGAGCGGTTGAGAGAGAGAGAGAGAGAGAGAGAGAGAGAGAGAGAGAGAGAGAGAGAGAGAGAGGGAGGGGGTTGAATGAAAGTTCCGGCTTGAGAAAACTTATTTCTCCTCCAATTGGTGGAAAAGATGCTTATTATATCCATTGCAAACACTGAAAAATAAAATGAAACAAAATTATCTTGAGGTTAAAGATAACATATTCTTCAATCTGGAAATTATTTGGTTTGTCTCTTATTTCTTTCGGAATTTTAATAATGAAACGTTGTTGTCTGCACAGGTAGCTTACCATATCCTATCGGATGTGTTGGATCGACCTTTGGTAAAGTTGATGCTAATAATTGTTTAGTATGCAAGTGTTCTCCAGGTAAATATAGAACTTCACATCAACTAAAGTGCGTGCGCATATCCACTAGATCGGAGATAATGGGCATAATCATCATGAGTGTTTATTTGAAAACTATGACTGAAATGGAATGCATACGACCATACACAATACAGGCAATCACTGAAGAGTAACACATGGAAATTCAGTCATTGAAAAGTCCTTTTCAGAACATTCTGTACCATCATACACAATACAGGCAATCACGGTACAGTGTACACTACTTAAGATTTTCCGACCATTTTTCTTTAAGAGCTAAAACCTTTACCTTTTCTCAAAACAGAATTTAGAATATAGATTTACGGTTTATGACATGTGTATGTTCCTTTTCCTGCCAGTAAGATCGATATTCAACGCTTCCGACACATTTTAAGTCAGAAACAAAACTTACTTTCTTTTGTTGCAAATTAATTCTTGTGGACATTATGCAACAAATGGCCAATGGTTTTGTACCTTAATCGCCAAATGTTTGCACTAAGCGATAATCAAGAAAATAGAAATGTTTGCTGGAAAAAGATTGTAGATATGAATCAAAACAATCGTAGGGTTGTCGTAAAACGAAGCGTACTTTTCAAATACATTAAGAAATTAATTTTCAGGTAGCGATGCCAGTTGAGGATGAGTGGTACATATGCCAAATATAATCACTCATTGCTCTCATATATTTATTATACTTGATGAGTATCTCATGTAGAAGGAAAGTACAAATATAGTTCATCAATCCTGCTGCCGTAAGTAATATTAGACTGTACTACATGTGACTTTTGACCTAGAGTGGACAGTAGTGAATAGGGATACCGTAGGGACTATGGGACTTACCATTAAAAACACCCTTGTGTCAATATGGGGACAATGTAAATTTAACATGGGAAAAATTGCTGGGTTAATATGGGGACAATGTAAATTTAACATGGGAAAAATTGCTGGGTCACTCTAGGGACAAGGGGAATTGAACATGGGAATAGAGTGTGGGTCTGTCTAGGGACAAGGGGAATTTAACATGGGAAACAAATCTTGGGCAAGTTGAGCCTCAAGGGAAATGGAACAGGGTCGGGACCCTATTTTAATATGGTCCCGACCTGATGGGTCTGTGGAAATGGAACATATGAAAATTGAAACAGGGAGGGGCCTCTATTTTTTTAAAATAAAAAAATAAAAATAAATAGGGCTAGGCAATTGAATGTCTATCTCTTTTCGAGAGATTGGAGTGGCTCTGAAAAGGGTCTTTGGTTTTCTTCTTCTTCTAATTTCTTCTATTTCTCCACCAGCTTCTTATTTTCTCTGCTACACTTTTTCTCTTCTTTTCTTTCTTTTCTTCCTCCTTTTTCTTCTTTTTCTCTTCTTTCTGCTTCTCCTCCTCTTCTTTCTTCCTCTTCTCATTTTCTTCTTCTTTTTCAATTTTTTCGTTCCATGCTCTCATCCTTATCCTTTCCTCTTCATCCTCCTTCTCCTCCTTTATTTCTTTCAACAGATCACTGATGATTTCCTTTAGTTTTCGTAAGTTGTTAATCTCCATCTTCACTCGATGGGGACTATAAGAATAGTGATCCTCGTTTAGGTTAATCAACATTTGTTCCATCATGCCCAAATTGTCCAGGAAGTCTTGCAATTTTTTCATTTTATCAAGGTGGTTCGAAGCCATCTTCTTTTTTATTCTTTGTAGAATGGTGTGAATGACGAACGTTGTGGGTTCTTATACGAAAAGCGCGGACGTGAAGGAAAACATCTCCCAGACACAAAATTTTTATTACCTAGAGCATCACTTAAAACGCGCGGACGTGTAGGAAAACATTCCCTACTTTTCTCATTTCATATTATCTACTATCCACATACGTGAACCAGCAATAAACAAACCCCAAATCTACTATTCACACACGCAAAGCATTAAAATGAAACCCAAATCTACTATCCACACAAACCAGCTTAAGCTCTTACAAAACCCAAATCTACTATCCACACAAACTTACTTAAGCTCTTACAAACACAAACACATACACTCACACTAGGAAAAAAAGAGTCATTGTTTATATTCAGACTTCTCTACATACACACATTGGCAAATGGATTACTATTTCTTTTCTAAAGGTTTGGGTAGCCCTGAAAAGGGCTGGGTTTTTTTCAAGAACTCCAGGACACCTGGTTAATGATGGCACCTTCCAGGTCTGGCACCACACACACATCTTCTACTCCAATCTTTCCAGTTGACTCGTTTGACTGGGAGCGCAGAGAGAGGATGATTGGTTTCATCACCCCAATCCTCTGTCTCTGGTATCTTGTAAGCCATCCTCTTTCTTATTTTCTTTTCCTCCTCCTCTTCCTTTTGTCTTTTCTCCTCCTCTTGTTTCTTTATCCTTGCCTCTTCTACTATGGCCTCCGCGGCCAGTTCATTTACTATGCGCCTGGCATATTCCAGGTGCATCTGGAGTTCTAGCAGTTTCACAATTCTGGTATTCATTGTCTTGTCAACGAATGAACAGGGTAGCTAGACTGTCAAGCGATTTTCAATTTATAGTGAAAGTGCGGACGTGAAGGAAAACATCCCCCTAAAACAAAATTTATATTACCTAGATTATGACCAAACAACGCGCGGACCTAAAAGAAACACTCACTTACTTTTTTATACTACCCATTACTATTCTAAAATATTTCATAAAACAAATAATATCCTATCCACTAACGCTAAACAGTCAAATCAAGCCCCAATTCTACTCTCCACCCAAGTCAAACAGCAAAAAAACAAAACATGATCATTATCTACTATCCACACAAACACATACAATCACACCAGAAAAGAGTCAGTGTTTATATTCACACTACTCTACATACACACATTGGCAAATCGATTGTTATTTCTTTTCTAGAGATTTGGGTAGCCCTGAAAAGGGCTGTTTTTTGTGTGCGAAGTTGAAGCTAGGGTGATCTTTTAGTTTCTAAGAATGCGACGTCCTCTGACGATATACTTTCTGATGATAGGTCTGCTTCTTCGGAAAGAGAAGAAGAACTCTTTGGTGTCGATACGACAGTCGACAAAGCCTCTGTCAGGTTCAGGTTTCTGTTGCTGCTGTTGTTGCTGCTGTTGCTGCTCTCTCTGCTGTTTCTGAAGTCTGTACTTCTCTGTCCATTCTTCTTTCTCCCTGTTCACTTCTTCTCTGAAGAGCTCTTCTATCAGGTCTTCAGTGACTTTTAACATTCTCACATTCTCTATCTCTTCTGGCTTCGGTATCAGACTGTGTCTGACCCTATGCAAATTCACGTAGGCTTCGTTTAGCTTAGCTAGTTTGGAGCACTGATTCGTAGGAGAATGAGTCGACAATGGATGGTTAGACTGGAGGCTACCCCGGCTTTAAAGTCAAAGCGCGGACGTGAAGGAAAACATCCCTCCACGGTTTTCGAGCCGCAACGTTCAATGAGTGTCATGAGAGGAATAGTAAGAAGTCAAAGAGCATGAATCAAGATTTCTATAGTCAAACAAACCAAAAAGGCATTTTTTCTTCAAAACACAGCATTTTTTATTCAAAATCACTTAATATTAACAAACAACTATAACATTTTTGATAATAATTCAACAATATAACATCAAACATTTTTTTTTTCAAATTACAAACATTTTTTCAATTAACACTCTACTTTAAACAGGGTTGACAACGTTGTGAATGAAATTGTGATTTCCACTGTTGGAAGTCATTAGGCCATTGATGGACACTACGTTTCCTAGCTTGAGACAAAAGATAAGCATAATGGTCACAAAACCATTGATCTACTTTCACATCGTTTCTAGAAGAAGAACGAGGATCAAAATGAGTCACTAAATGTCCTAAGGAATAGCCCAGGCTGCGATGATGCAGAAAATACACACAATATTGTCCACACACCAAGGAATCTGTGCCTTGTAATTTCACATTATTGAATCGGGTGGTCTGAGCATTTCTTCTCATAAAGTCAATGATATCGTCTTCCAAAGGGGGCAATCCGTACGAATCGAAATATTCCACACATCCTTCTTGAGGAAAGTAAACGGCTACCCAATGGGTTCCTGGGAGATGACTCTCGTCCGTGTTGATCACATAAGCTTGATGGTCTTGAGGTTTGCGATTAGGAGTTCATCTTTAGCACAGACGACAGGATTCCAAGAAGCCGTGTACGAGCTGTGGTTCAAAAGGTAATAAAGTTCCCAGGCATCCACTGATTTGTGTGTTATTTTCTTCACAGGTAATAATAAGTGATCAATTCGATCCTGAATTTTTGCTTGAAAATGTCTTACAAATAACCGTTTCTTAGTTTCGTCTCTCCACTCTGATTCAGGAGAGCTTCGATACGATGGATCTCTTGAGTGGTTAATGGTGGACAAGAATGTTCACTCAAGTCTTTATACCACTGATGCAACACGACTTCGTCCGAGATGAGACTCCAAGCTTCGTCCAGATACTCGTCCAGTTTTTCTTCTTGACTCAGCATCAGGCATTTATCGTGTTGAATTTGACTGGGATGATCGTTTTGACATCCATAGCAATCTTTTTTGATCAATTCCGTCATTTTTTCGACCAAGTGTTTGGCAAAACAGGAGACTAAATGCGCTTCTTGTTCTGGCCATCGGGACTTCATCATGATAACTTCTTCTTCCACAGTCTCCTCACATTCCATGTCTAAAGTTTCTCCACTAGGTAAAGAGGGATAACAGTCTTCCATAGCTTCTAATAGTCTAGACTTCTCTCAACCTGTTGATTTCTATGGTATTATCGAATTCTGCATACATGATGACGTTCACTGTCTCTGTCAGCTCTTTTGCAAACTGAAGTTCCACACGAATCTGGCCAGATTTTATAGGATGGAAATGTCCCTCGTCACTGCCTTGGTCTGGAGTGAAATCGAATGCTCACAAAGCATAGCCTCCTGCGTAATCCATGTACGTAATGCCGTGACTGGTGTTGGTCCCTAATTGTCCGGTGGCTTCGTACAGGGACAAGTACGATCTCAAGTAATTCACCTTCTCGTCACTAAAGTCAGGTTCGAAAGGTCTGGTACACAAGGTCTTGCCATCGCGACTGACTTTGATTTTCTTCACCTTAAAGTATTGAAAGTTGAAAGGATTTTGATCGAAGGCTCCGTTGAAGGCTGAATTCAGGACCATACCAAGGATTAAACGCTTGGGTAACTGTCCTTGAAAAGATGATCTTCGATCATGGAATGATGGCTAGCGGGAATGGTGAACGTTTTCACTTCCACGCGTCGGATGGGATACTTGGCGATCGTTCTGCTCAAAGTGTTACTGATGTCATTTCCCACTTTAGGTAACACTTCCACGCGTCGTACTTTGAGTTTGACGTCCTCGATTTTGCTTTTGGGATTGCCCCCAGTAGTAGCATCATCATCAGCCAACAAATGGAAAGCAGCACTGCTACGATTCAGTCTCAAGCGAACATTTACACCGTTCAGCAAATATTTCTCTTGCAACCACATGTCCAAATGCAAACGATCCATCAGTTCTAACTCTTTCCATTTAATATTTTGTTTCTTCGTTCTACAATTCCCTCAATGGTGTCTGCTTTTTTGGGTCACTAATACCTGTTTTATCAAAATCGTTCACTTCGTCAGGTTCCCATAGTACGCAAGCATTGAGATGGGTGTTCTTGGCATCTATTCCGTACGTCAAGAGATTTTCCAGGTGGCACGGTAAGGATAAGTATCCATGCTACTACTGACCAGTTTGTTATTCAAGTACAAGTTCACTGAGCTGAACAAGGAATGCATGAAATTGTTGACGGGAGCTACTTTCTCTTCGCCGCTTATAGAATCTCCTCCTTTACCTAGAACTTTGACTTTCAAGTACAAGTAACTGCTATTAAGATCGATGTAATCTTCGGGCTGTCCTTTGATTTCAAACTCGATGGGAGCGGAATCTGTCAATGAGGAGACGGGGTGAAATTCCACCCATCGGGATTCTTGCATCGTCATCATGGTGGGGGGCATGGCAAACAGATCCAGTTCCGACTTGGAACAGGCGCAAGACTCTCGGTGCATCATTTTTTTCTGTTTCTCAGTAATCAAAAACGTCTAAGTCTCGAACGGTTCTTCTTTTCTTTGTCTTTCTAGCTTTAGACGTGTGAAGTCTGGTGAAAGGGTGTTTTCTTCGTCATCTCTTTCTGCCTTGTCCTTGCTGAATGCTTGACTCGGTAGCGTGCAGGACATTTATAGGTGTTTCTCGTCGGCCTAAAATGTCTTTACCCGTTTGCAACAAGACATTTTTACCTGCCCTCAAGAAGGCTTCTTTCGGGTTTTGTTTGTCAATGATGACATTTTGGAGAAATTCTTTGCCTTGTGTCAGTGCGGCATCTTTCAAGGCATGCAATCCGCGTGTCACCATCGGTTTCAATACCGGAAGCATCGAACGAAAGGCCGATTTTAACATATCTCCTAAACCGTGTCCTCGCTGTCGAGCAACCCCTCGGTACACTAGATACATGACTTACGAGTCGCTAGAGAACCGTTTTCGAAAATGGAGTTTCACCGTGACTTTTCCTTTGGTGAATGAAATATTTTGTCCCAGATCTCCTTTTATAGCAATGTTGACCGTGTCCAAATACGACTTGCTGACAGGCAAATAGTGAGGATGTACAAATTCGCGGTGAATGTGATAAGTGTTTCCACCTTCCTCGTCAGTGGTCGCGGCAGAATTCACTTTGAATGATTGATTGATTGTTTGTTTTTTAACGGCGCATCAGCACTTTTAGGCTATTTAGCGCCAAACAAAGTGTTACTTGTATAATCTTTTAAAACTTATAAAAGGTTCTATATCGACCAGCGATATAAAAGAACAAATGGTTGAAATTAAAAACGGTAAGATGGTAACGGTGCAAAATAAAGCTTCCCGATCAACGGGAGATGTAAATAAGATGAATATGTATTAAAATGGGACGGTATATATATTGCACAAAATTGCACAAGGTGATAGCATAAAATTCAGAGTTTAGAGTAAATATTTACGGCTTTCAAGAACTCGATAATACGAGTGATGTTTATATTATCAAAAAGTTCTTTCATGTCATGCACAACGTAATAACGATCGCGCGTAGGTTGTAGGTCAAAGCACTCTATCATAAAGTGCTTGACAGTGAATGGTTCATTGCAAGAAACGCACTCTGGTGGGTCTTCACCTTTTAGTATGTGGGTGTGGGTGATATAAGTATGACCAGTTCGGATTCTTGCAATGACTACCTCCTCCCTACGAATGGTTCTGTAGGAAGGAGTCCATTCTCCTAGAGTTGGTTTGATTGCATGAAGTTTGTTATTTACAGCATCATTCCATGATGCCTGCCATTTCTGACGTAAGAACTTTCTGATACAAGGTTCAAAATCAGTATATGGTATTTTAAAATCAGATGGTTCTTGAGAAAGGGCCATTTTAGCAGCGCGATCTGCTTTTTCGTTACCTTTAATACCAATGTGGCTAGGTAACCAACAGTATATTATATTGTGGGAGACACTCAGCTCGGTATTTTTTACAAGTATGTTTTTCAATAACGGGTTCTCCAGTTTTCTATTGTGTAGTGACTGGAGTACTGATAGCGAGTCGGAGAAGATGATACTGTTTAAAATACGGTTCTTTTCTATATGTTGCAGAGCAAGGTCTATTGCTCTGATTTCGGCTGTAAAAATTGATGCTCCATTTGGTAAGCGAACTTGCGTTGTGTGATTTCCACAAACAAAGGCTGCAGCAGCCTTTTCCTCATCCTTTGATCCATCAGTGTAAATTCTGGTGTAGTTTTTAAATTCGGTGAGGAGTTCATGGTAAGAGTTGTGGAAGATAGAAGGGTTTGTTTCGGATTTTTTTCCATCGCGTAGCGTAAAACGTACTTTTGGTTGTTTAATTAGCCAGGGTGGTGTTTCGGAGATGGATGTTTTCTGAATTTTTGAAAGATCTATATTTGTAGTGTCAAGGCTGGATGATATTCTAATGCCAAAGGAAGGTATGGCGTTTGGTTTATTTTCGTATAAAGTTTTGTATTTGGGTTGAAAAACAGCCGAAAAAGCAGGATTCAGAGGGTTTGATTTTAATTTGAGAGCATACTGTGCGGAAAGCATTTCTCTACGATGCGATAACGGTGGTTCATTCGCCTCAGCTAGAAGGCTTTCACACGGGGATGTTTTAAATGCTCCCAGAGCCAGTCTTATTCCTTGATGATGAATTGGATCAAGCATTTTAAGATACGATTTTCTGGCAGAACCATACACAACGCAACCATAGTCTAGTTTGGAGCGAATAAACGTTCTATATAAATTCAGGATGACTTTTCTATCAGCACCCCAGTCAGTGTGCGCTACTACTTTAAGTAGGTCAAGTGCTTTTAAGCATTTGGCTTTCAAGTTTTTTAGGTGTGGAATAAAGGTCAGTTTTCTGTCAAAGATAATACCCAAAAATTTTGTTTCCTCAACAACTGGAATAGGTGTTCCGTCCAGCGTGAGTTTAGGTTCATCGTGGTGTCGTCGTAATTGACAGAAATGCATACATACCG
The DNA here is from genome assembly GCA_028554795.2 of Sinohyriopsis cumingii. NCBI lineage: Eukaryota > Metazoa > Mollusca > Bivalvia > Unionida > Unionidae > Sinohyriopsis > Sinohyriopsis cumingii. The sequence goes on from CM068831.1 coordinate 94,983,454, forward strand.
TTTTTGATTTTGAGAATTTGAAACCGTTCGTACTAGCCCAATTTTGAATCTTGTTGATATTTTGCTGTAGTTGTCTTTCAATTGTATGCATGTGCTTTGACCGATAACATATGAGAAAATCATCAACATATAGTGAGCAATCCACACCAGGAGTCAAACACTTGGTGATGTTATTAATTTTGATATTGAAAAGTGTCACAGATAAAATACTGCCCTGGGGCACACCCATCTCTTGCTCGTGCAAATCTGAGAGAGTACAGCCCACTCGTACCTTGAATTCTCTGTCGGAGAGGAAGTTGGATATGAAAGAGGGCAGACGGCCTTTTAGACCTAGATCGTGCAGGTCTTTTAGTATCCCGTACTTCCATGTTGTGTCATAGGCCTTTTCTAAATCAAAGAAAACCGCTACTAAATGTTCTTTCTTGATAAATGCATCGCGAATACATGTTTCTAGTCTAACCAGATGATCGTTGGTGCTCCGTCCATAACGAAAGCCACTTTGGAAAGGAGATATTAAATTGTTAGTTTCCAGGTACCATACAAGCCGAGAATTGATCATTCGTTCCATTGTTTTACACATGCAGCTTGTGAGTGCAATAGGTCGATAGTTGGTAGGATCTTCACTATCTTTACCGGGTTTGGGAACTGGTATTACTGTTGCTTCTTTCCATATTTTAGGTAGGTTACCAGTAATCCATAAATCATTGAAGAGTTTTAAAAGAGATGTTAAAGATGATTCTGGAAGATGTTTTAAAAACTGGTAATGTATTTTGTCAGGCCCAGCGGAAGTATCATGGGCCTTGTCTAAAGCCTCCATAAGTTCTAATAGTGAAAACAGCTGGTTGTAGCTTTCAGAGTTGTTGGATGTGAATTTTAAACGTGACTTTTCTTTTTGAGTTTTCAATTTTTGGAAGGCTTCGGAATAATTAGATGATGACGAATTTTTAGAAAATGTATCAGCAAGAACATTTGCTATGTCACGTTTTGAGCTAAGATTGTTATTGTTCACTTTTAGATGTCGGAAAGAATTGTGTTTTCTCTTTCCGTTTATTTTTCGGATCGTGTCCCAAACTTTCTTAATTGAGGAACGAGAGTTTAAAGAGGAAACATATTTCATCCATGATGCTCGTTTACTTTCTTTGATTGTGCGGCGAGCTTTGGCCCGGAGAATACGATATTTACTTAAATTCTCGGGCGTCGGATGATTGTTAAATTTTTTCAAGGCTTCTCGGCGTTGCCGTATGGCTTCCTTACATTCCTTAGTGAGCCAAGGTTTTAGGATTCGTTTACAGTTTGCTGAGGACTTGGGGATAGATTCTTCTGCAATGTCGGTTAAAATAGATGTAAAATGCTGAATGGGGTCGTTAACATTGAAGACTGTATCCTCATTCAGCCTGGTTTTACAGAGTGTTTCGAATTTGGCCCAGTCGGCCTTCTTTAAATTCCATTGTGGAATTACTTCATCAATTGTAGAGTTATGATTTACAAGGGAGATTGGGAAGTGATCGCTGCTGTGAAGGTCATCAGCGACCTTCCATTCATAGTCCAAAAGCAGCGAAGGAGAACAAATTGTCAAATCGATGCATGTGTATGTACCCGTGCCTGGGTGTAAATATGTAGGTGTTTTGGTATTATATAGACACAGATCGTGTCTAGAAATAAAGTCTTCAACTTTGTGACCTCTGTCACTTATATGATTCGATCCCCATAAAATGTTATGGGCATTAAAATCCCCGAGTAAAACAAAGGGTGCGGGAAGCTGTTGAACAAGATTATCGAGTTCGTTTGGTACTAGGTTAGTGTTTGGTGGTAAATAAATAGAGCAAAATGTAATCACTCGATGTAGAGTGACGCTTACAGCAATGGCTTGTAAATTGGTGTTTAAAGGAATGAAACTATGAGGAGCTCTGTTGTTCACAATAACAGAAACTCCTCCTGATGCCCTATCAACATTTGGAGAGCAGGTGTTAAACAGGGAGTAGTTTTTAAATGTGATGTTGTCCGTATCTTTCAAGAAGGTTTCTTGAAGGCATAGTACCGCAGGATCATGTTCGTTTAAAAGCAGGAGAAGATCATTGTAATTTGCTTTAAGTCCTCGACAATTCCATTGTATGATAGTGTTTTTCATTATAAATTTAAATTAAAGATTGTGGAGCTAGGTTAGACCTTTCGCAGAGGGAATTTGTTTGGTTATTTCTCTGGAGGAAGTACGGGGGTGAATTTTTTGTTTGTAGGTCTGGAGTTCCCTTGAGCGCATGGAGCAGATTCTTCTGCATCCATGCTCTCGATGTCTCCAAACCTGTTATAAAGTTTGATGGGGTCATCTGACCCCTTTTGTTGCCTGTTTCCATGAGATTTATTTTTGTTTTTTGGTGATTTAGTTTGTTGGGTATTGCTGAATGTAGTTTGTGTAGATGCCGTGTTTCTCTGTGATTGGTAATGAGGGGTGATTGAGCTTGGTGTTGAATCGGGTGCTTCTGTTTGTGTTTGAGCGTCCTTCGTTGTTTTAGGATTGCTCTTCACTACAGTGGAGAAGGATGGGCCAGGATGGGCTGTTTTCGCCTGTACAAGTTTTCTGGCTTCTGGATAGGGAATATTATTTGTGTATTTTACCCTCTGAATTTCCTTCTCCTGTTTCCAGGTATCGCAATCCTTGGAATTTGCGTGGTGCTCTTTTCCACAGTTGACACAATGCGGAGTTGCTCTACAGTCAGCTTCCTGATGAGAATTTTCTCCGCATCGGCCACATATTTGGGTTTTAGAGCAGCGGTCTTCGTGATGGCCGTATTTTTGACATTTGTAACATCGAAGGGGTTTGGAATGTAGATCTCAACCTTCACTTGCAAGAAGCCAACTTTGACCACTTTGGGTACAGTTGGCTTGTTGAAGGTGAGTACAATGGTGTTGGTGTCCTGCAGGTTATTATTACGTTTGATACGTATTCGACGGACTGCAGTGACACCTTCACTTTTCATTCCTTCGATGATATCTGCGTCGGTGACTCCAGCCAAGTCACGACAGCGAATCACGCCTTTGGACGTATTCAGTGTGGTGTGAGCGAATGAGGTCACTGGAATATCGAAGAAAGTTTTTATTTTCCCGATATTGTCTGACTGACCTCGTCGCTCACGTTCCACGAGAAGGCAACCCGATTTCATTTTTTTGACGCTCTTTGGCGTACCAATCAAACCTGTAATTGTTTTCTCAATCACAAACGGAGAGAGTGAAGCAAGGGATTGTGCGGCATCTTTAGATTGTATTACCATGAAGCGTGGAAATGTGTCCACACTACATGGTTCGTCGTCCGAGTCAGATAAAGTTTTGGTACGTTTATTTTGATTTTTTTTGGAAATATCCATTTTGGCTAGATTAAAAATTCAGCACCCGTGCTCCCCACCCACCAAGGAGCCCAACAAGGGGACACTTTTCAAGTGTCAGGGATACACAGATGCCATACTCAGTTGATAAAATTACCTTTGAATGACCCTGAAGTCGCCAATTTCTAAGGTCGGTAAAATTACCCCCCGATTGACCCGTTAAGCCACCGCCTTCTAGGAAGTCTTCTAAGACTTGGAAAAGGGAAAGATAAAGGAAGAGAATTTAGGGGCAACGGTGGTATCAAGAGAGATACAAGGAGACAGATAAAGAAGGTGAGAGAGTAAATAAAGACCTCCTAGGGCTCGGCGTGACCAGCCGATTTGTCGGAACCGGGCCCATCCCGACCACCCGTCTAAGAGAAGTAGAGGCCAAAGTAGTGTGTTGCAGGGAAAGCCTCTGCTCAACTACCAGGATCCTTTCCTCCTCCGACACGGGACGCAACCCACGGCAAACAGGTTGCCTCTACTTAGTCGCCTTTTACGACACGTAGCGAGGCACGTCGGGCCAATTCTACAACCCCGGACCCGCAGGGGGAATTCACTTTGAGAGGAATGACACGCAGTAACGGTACGGAGGTGTGTCCCACCACGTTGTACTCCACCACATCGGAGTACACAAAGATCAAATTAAGTCCCTGATTAAGTTCTACCGGGAAACGAAAATACCTCGCAAAATGCCCGTTGTTGTCAATGTCTGCAATCTGAATTTTTTTGGTCTTTTTATCCGTGACCATATTGAGGTCTCCACGGAAAATGTCATACAATTCAGGGTAAAATTTAATACGTATACTTTTTTCCTCACTTTCAAATTTGATTAGTAGACGGTGAGACAGTTTATGGTACTCAATGGTGACACGTTTTTTTAGTCCGGTCAGAACTTTGTCAAATGCTGCATGGAATTTGTCAGCGATTGCCTCCACCAGATGTTGACCACTAAAATAATGGCCTGAGTTAATTTTAAAGTGATAAACGTAAAAAGGAGGAGAAGTGTCACTGGTGCAGGGTACTGGGTCCTTCGCAAGTAATTTATGTTGATTAGTGGTCATCATGGTTTGCTGCACTGTTTGGTCCAGAATTTCGACGTCAAAATTGTTTTGAGTTTTAGTGATGTTTTTGATTTGTGTTGGGTAAATCATTTCTACCAAAGCCACTTCCCAATGGGCTAAGTGATCTAATTGGATGGCCTGAGGTAATTTGGCCGTGTAACAGCACAACGTGTTGTGCGGAAACACCTCCATGAAACTGTCACTGGGTAAGGTTAAGTAAAATTGGTTTTGGTGACTCATAATTCCAGAGTTCTGTGGCTGTCCGAGGGGTTACTGGACGTCAGAGGCGTGTCTTCCCCCAAAATGGGGTTCTGATTGTGGTTGTTATTGGAGTGGTGACTGGCACTGGCACTGGACACAAGGTTCCCGTTGTTCCCGTTCGAGGAGAATTTCAGGGAGGGATTGGGAAGCAGGTAACCGATGCAACTGCTCAATAAAATGGTCCACAATTGTTTGTCTCCTTGTTGCAAACTCAAATTGGCAATGGCTGCCCCGATGACACAATACACCACGAAGATTTGGCAGAAAAAGACGATTTGCGTTTTAGGCACACGTTCTCCGCACCACACCCACAAAGGTTGTTTTTGTAAATCTTGCAGAGAAGAACTGGGTGAAGGAGTGGTCGACGTAGCTGCGTCTGTGTGAAAGGGCATGATGGTCACTTCTTTTTATAGTCGATGACTTGCGAAGCGTCGATCCAAGAATCAAAACTGGGTGGATATCCTTTCCAACGTACTTTGACTTCTTTGACACGTCGTTTGCCCACTTTACGGGTTCTGCTTTCGAGAATGCTTTCGATGTCGTACACATCGTCTTCTTTTTTGGTGACACATTGTAACTCGGGCAAATAAAACGTTCCTTTGAGCACTTCTCCGTTCATGTCTTCCAATTTATAGACGGCATGATGACGGCCATGCACTCGTCCAGTGACACGAAACAATTCGGTCGTCCAGTTAGGTAAGTAACCTTTGTCGAAAGTGCGTTTGGTTTTGCCAATGCGCACCCAATCTCCTACGGTCAACACTCCACTTTTCTTGGGGACAGCCCTCGTCGGGGACGTACCAAACAGGCGCTCAAACACCAGCACTTCGTTCACGGGAGTCACTTCTTGCGGGGCACGTCCAATGCTTCGATGGTAAGATTGGTTGTACGCTTGCACCAGGTGCGGTAAGATGTCAATGTACTTCAGAGTGTGGTGAATCGTAAAATATTTCCACATGCGTTCTTTCAAAGTGCGTTGAAAACGTTCCACGATGCTGGCTTTGGTTTCGGGATTCTCGGTGGTAAAAAAATGAATGTCACTTCTTTAATTCTTTTTGGAAAGCTTGGTTCAGAAATTCGGTACCTTTGTCCGTTTGTCATCGAAGAGGGTGACGACCGCTGTGTTTCAACACCCGTTGCAGGGCTCGCACTAACTCGCTGCTCGATTTGGAAGTCAAGGGCACGACCCAGGCAAATTTGGAAAAGACGTCGATGACACAAAACAAATATTTGTAGCCACGATTGTAGCTGGCCAAATGAGAGACATCGGCTGAATTGGCTTGCCATTGATGATCGATGCCTTCCACTCGGGTGCGACTTCTGGAAAACTTGCGTCGAATGGGTTTGTGTAAAGTGTAGGTAGCTTGTTCTTGTAACCATCGTTGCACTTGAGGTAAACAGAGACTTTTCAGTCGAATTTTGGTAGCACGATACAATTTTTGAACTCCTGCGTAACCTGCAGGATGGGAGGGATCGTAGTAAATGCTGGCTAACACCTTCTCGTTTTTTGTGTGTTAATAAGTCACCCATTCTTCGGATGTTACTTTGGGTGGGACGAAAGGGTGGTTTGGAAACGGATTTACGTGTCCGATGGGCTACGGGAGTAGAAGTCGAAGGTAGTGGTGGTGGAGGTGGCAATGGAATGGCTTTGGTCTTCTTTTCTTTTTTCACTTCTGGTTTCCCTTCTATCTTTTTCACTTCTGTCGAAGGAGGAGTGGACATCATCTTTTTACCCCAAGCTTTCATTTCTTCTCGTTGGGGTGTGGGGGACGGGGTCATCAAGGATGCTGCAATCTTACTTGAAATGGGAGCTGCTGACGGTGTTTGAAACACTTCTCGCATCTCTTCTTCCTCAGGTCTTCGTGGGGTAGCATCTCTCGTGACCCCTGGGGATGGTAGTAGTGGTGGTGGTAGTGATGATGGTGCTGGACTTTTCATCAAGGTCTTAAAATCTTTCAGAGTGGGTAGAGCTGTTTCGTCTAAAGCTTTCTGGTGAAAGAGTTGCAGTCGTTGCAAGAGTTGACCGTACTTTTGCGATTTTTCTGTTTCGGACAAATCTTGGCGATCCATCAAGGACTGCAATTCGTGTTGTAACTGGGACATCTCGCTCAAATGGGGATTGGGAGGTAAATGCGGGGTGCGTTGTTCTTTCCAACAATGGTATTCCATCCATCGTTTGTAAGGCACTAAAGCTAGTGTTCGTCCTTCCATGGGGTTGTCAAGGGTCGATGCTGAGATCTTGGGACTTCAGAGGTCCTTTTTATCTTGCTCCCACCAGTCCTCCCAACATGGTTCCCAAGACTCCTTTCAGCAATAGACCTAACAAGAGGGGTAAAATGCCTCCACGTTGGACCAACATCTTCTTTTGACGAATGGGAATTTTCTTTTGAACCATTTGGCGAAGAACGTGACGATGTTTGCCTAAGCATTGTTTCTGGTGTTTGGACAAAGGGATCGTGCCTTTCAAGACGTTCAAACAACATTCGCACACGCTATCGATGACCTCTTTGGAGGCTGATTGAATGAGTTTTTTTCGTAAGGGTGGAGGAGCTTTGGACAGGACAGATAACATGTCCCCATGTTTGACTAAACGAGGAAGCAGTCCTTTCCTTTTCTTTCCTTGGGGTTGTTTAGAAGAGGGATGTTTTCTGGAGGGTGACATCTTTGAGTCTTCAGCACCAAAAACACTGATACCCCTACTTAGTCACAGGTCTTTTTTATACTGAAACGCGTCGCCACTGGTTGTCTTTACGGTGTATCAACTTCAGGACGGTCATGACACGTCGTGCAGGGGTACGTAACGGACTAAATCGAGCCAGTTCTTGCTGGGACAAATCCAGTAAACTTTGTAACATGCCCGATCTCTCTTGAACTTTGATTTTGGGAGAAAGTACTTTGTGAGAAGCGGCCACTACCGCTAAATTGGAGGGACCTGCCACTGGGGAAGTTCTTGGGGTTATCAACAGAGATGTTCTTGGTGTGATCAACGTCTCCAAGTACTCTTCAGTTCTTGGTGACATCAACGGGGAAGTGAATGAACCTGAGGCTACCGGAGACGCGGTCACCGCCTTTGCAGGTCGTGGTATGCGAGTGTAAGGTTGCGTCCTGGCCGAAGTGCCTCTCTTGCAACTAGTTTTCTTCTGTGGGCTTTTCTTTTTCTGGGGACTTTTTCTCTGTTTCTTTTTCTGGGGGCTTCTTTTCTTTTTCTGGGGTGGTGTCTGGTAAGAGGAGGGTCCCGCCACTGGAGAAGTCTTGGAGACACGGGTCTCCTTGGGGACTTGGTCTTGACACCGTGGCTCTTTTTCTTCTTCTTGGTGCTTCGTTTGACTTTTTTCTTGGGGAGAACTTTGGGAGCATTAGGATCCCATCTTAAGAGAGAGCGAATGATGACCCCTCCTAGAGTACCGCTCCCTCCAGGTTTCAAAATGATTTGTTTTTTGGTTTGAGTGTCGATGCGGGGATCGGCCAGTTAGGTCAAAGCGACTTTGTTTCGATCAAAAAAGCGTTTGGTTTGATGAGGAATCTGAATGATCCCTTGGAGTAATTGACGTGCAGTCACCGTGAACCATCGTAAGACTTCTTTGAGACTAGCTTCTAAGACACGAGCTCGTGTTTGTGGATTTTTTTCTCGACAAATGCCATACAAGGCACGAATCAATTTGACGGGGAGATGTGATTGAAGGGACGTCATGTTGACGCTCTGTGAGACAGACGAAAAGTGTCTGAGGTTTTTATAGATTTTTTTGTTGAGTGAAGTTAAGTCGAGGACGGAGACGTGTACAGAACAGGCCCTCCGTCTTGGCCCCAGTGGTGAAACAAGTGGGTACGAAATCGCAAATCATCGGGGGTCGTAGGTTTCAAATCGACGAGTAAATAGGCGTGTGGAGCTTGAGTGGCATCGTCGTACGCCTGAGTCAGCCAAGGCGTTCCTAACTGTTTGGCTAAGACTTGCACTTGCGATTTATCTCGAGGGCTTTTAAACAAGACCACGTAATGCGCATTGAGACTGATGGTGCGATGGGTTTTACTTTGTTGAAACAAATTTTGGGTGATGTAAACGACACTGGCATTACGGTGATGCCCTTTGCGCGTGAACCACAGTTTAATTTCTCCTTCGTCTTCTCCTAACATCTCGTCGAAAATGACCAATGGGTTTGACGAGAGTCAGAGACGATGCCGTCGTCTTCTTTAGGAATGCCTTCCACAAACACGATGGAATCGCCTTGACTTTCTCGAAAGAGGCTGTACGCCGATTGCCACTCTTTGTAACACCACACGATGCGCTGATGTGGTCGATCGATCAAATGATGTTTATGTTCGATCAAACGTTTGACGAATTCGGTTTTGCCTGAACCGCTAGGTCCAGCAATGAGCATGTTAAAGGGATGGCGAGGATACAAAGCCTCCCAACTGGCACTATCTAAGTGTTCGTCGATGACTTTGGCAGTGGAGGAAGAGGGAGCAGAGACAGCAGAGGTAGCCATAGTGTTAGGAATGTCACTTGTGACAAGAAAACAGACAAGACAAGAGTTTATATACTTTTTTTCAGGACACGTTTATTGAATGTTTCAAATATGAACAGCACGAAAGACAAAAATACATAAAACAGTTATGTACAGCAATAAAAAACACATCAAAACGATCAAAGTGGAATATAAACAAGTCTCTGTACAACATGTTTTGGGTAACCAAGAAGTCCTAGGGACAGTGTTTAATGTTCTTACAGTCTCTACATGAGGTATTGTCACACAAGTGTCCTCCCGGAATGACCTTTCAGGAATGTCCATGACAGTCCTGTCCTGAAGCGAGTGGTTGTTCTCGGTGACGGGTTCTTCTGGCACTGTCACTAACACAGGTTGAAAAGTAACTTTTTTCCTTGAACAACTCTTGTGCATACTGGGCCACTTCTTGGGTCCAAGCCTCAAAGCCCCCCTTTTTCCAGTCACGAACATCTGTCCAGTGGGGGTGTAAGTCACAAGCTACACACACATCGTCATACACGTCTTCGGTAGCTAAAAGTTGACGAATCTTTTTTCCTGTTGAGGTCGAGAAGTATCCAGATGAAAACGCAAGGCTTTAAGCAAAAGGAGTCTTTCGTGACCATTTAAGGCCATTGGGGTGATAAGTACTGATCGTAAAGAGCCCACAAAGAATCGGCTGGTAAACGAAATCCCAGAAAACAAGTCACTAAGACACACACCACTTGTCGACCCAATTTGAATGGATACAGTTCTTGTAATAATTGATGGCAATGATCCACGGTTTGAATATGGTCATTGAGTTCCTTCCACGGAATCTGTTCAATCACTTGTGACATAAGCCGTGGCATGGATTCCTGATTTTGTAGTCTCTTTATTTCGGAAGCAATAAAGGTACTTTCTAACTAGACATCTTCGTTCTCCAGTTGGGAATCTAAATCTTGCATACTGTAACCTACACTTCAGAGTTTGTTTAGATGTTTCGTCTTCTGCTAAGCAGATTCCACGTAAAATATGTTGGTAATCCTTTAACTCGTCTTCCTCAATACGTTGCTCTAGGTGAATCTCGAAGTAACCAAAATTACGAACATTTAGTTCATTCACTAACTGAAAGTGTTGAACAAGGTCTGACCACTGAAACAATTTCTGACGAATCAGTCCTCTTATACCATTCAGGTACCAGTGGTTAAAGATCTGGTGACGTAACGGATGCAATGGTTCTTTACGTTTGACTTGTATTTTGACCAGCTCTCGGTAAATGCGTTCTCTCAACTCCACAGGCAAAGCACGAATGTTCTCTTGTAAAGTATCCATGAATAGGTCAGTCCGTACAATTCACAATCTTCTCCTAGAGCAAAAGTAATCCACATAGTGAGTAATTTCTGACCACTGCCATTCAGGGTAACGTCCAAGAATGTCACTGAACTCTTTTGATGTAAACGGTCTAGAGTAATATAATAGAACGAATGCACACTTGACCCAGAGAAATCTACCACACTGGTTGATTTTTTTCACTTTCCTTTTGTGAATTTCTCGGCACAAAGGTTCTACAGTCACCCATTGAGATTTCACTCTGGCAAACCCCTGCCAAACTTCCTTGTAAATCTTCTCTTGCAGTTCTTTAGGTAATGATTCAATATCGTTTTTGAAATGAAGTTTAAATACTGCTCTCGGTGATGTCCAACATTTGACTCCTAACCAATCTGGTTTCTTCTTCTTCAACGACATGGTAAGTTACTTTAATGTCTCGGTCCCACTAAAGGTAAGTAATGACAATTCGGTGACCAACGAGCATGTTCTGGGTAGGCCGAATCTTGCGGTTCACAGTGGTGAAGTGACACACCGCAAATGAAGCACTTGACTTTATCCCCTTCCCCCCAAGTAGAAAAATCCAGCTCTGGCTAATTCTTCGGGGGTCGGACCTCCCGAATACTTAGGCCATTTTCCTTTGAACGATTGAAGACGATTTTCAAAGTCACAGTATTCCGACAAACGTACAGGTAACGAATATTCGTCTTTCACAGGTTCGTTTCGATGAGGGTTGAGTGGCATGGACAGGAGTTTGCTCAGGGCTATATGACATCCGTAGGGGGGGGGGTAGACGTGAAGGTGGACATCCACCTTTAAAACGAAACCCAGTAAAGTGTCCAAGAGGACGAGCGGCATCGCTTTCGCATCCCTCAGGTTTGACACGCACAGCATCACTTTCCATGATAGGGGTAGTGAGAACAAAGTTCCCATGATGCTTTACGGCATCGCTAAGGTCACAACGTACAGCATCGTTCCCATCGCAAGGCTCACAATCGCATTCCACTTCAGAGTTCCCAAACTTGAATTGTGCCTGTCTGAACTTGTTTTATGTTTTTCTGAAAGTATTCATCTTGTTCGCTTGGTCTTGGTAGTCCCAGTGAACTATCGATCTTGACCATAGCCCCTTTTTATACTAGTCGCAATGCAGTCTCAAGCTTGTACATCGTTCCTTTTTTATGTCTTGTTTTGGAAGGTACCGTCTCTAAGGTACCGTCATAATTGTACCGTAGTGTAATGGATGGAAAGGCCATAGAAAGGTAAGGGCAGTGCGGAGACCATCGAGTATGTTCCAGAATAGCTGAATCTTTATAGATACATATATCCATTCGTAACTTCAGTCCGCAAGAGAAACACTGTACTTCGTATCCCAATCCAGACTCAGGTCCCAAGTAGACAAATCCTGTTCTAGCTAAAACATGCGAAGAAGATAATCCTTCCCTATCCGTAGGCCATGCTTGAAACGTGTCCAATCGACGGGCACAATTACAATAGTCAGGTAAGAAGACCGGAAATGGTAGGGTTTGAACTAGGAGTTCTCACTGGATTCTTGCTGTGGTGAAGTCATCCTTCTGGTGGCTATCCTCTTACAGCCAATGTTTTATACCCACATGTCCATACGGTAAGATAAAGTGGTTGGGAAGTCGCACTCACTTCTGGTACACGATTTGATAGACTTTTTCCAAGGGCCGACTGACGATGTGGTGAGTAGGTAAACGTACAATCAAGTTCGGTTGATAGGTGATCACTTTAAAGTGTTCATTTCTCTAGACTGCAAGGCTTCTTTCAGTACCCCAAAGTTGACCACACCACTGGTACGATAATTCAAGTCAATCCTTTCACTTTACACGTCGTGTGCACTTCTCCTTGTTTGTCCCGGTATTCGTAGCCGTAATTTTTTGGACCACCACTGACGAAAACTTAGAATCTTGTCGTCGGGATGCTCGTCTGTCCAGGCTCCTAAATGCTCTCCTTCGATGTCAGGGTGTTGTTGACTCGGATGATTGATGTAAATGCAATTGTCCGTGTCAAAGTACAGGACGCGTTTCCCTAAGAGTTCTAAAGCTTCGTACAATTTTAAGCGAGCATGAGCTGTCACGTAAGCCGCAATGATGACATTTCCAAAAGGGTCGTCTTGTAGAAAGTCCAGATCTTCTTCGTAATTCATTAAGATCAAATTTTCGCGAACGACGTCCGCGTGTTTCATGAATTTGGTTTTGTCGTGAATCATCTGGAAGTAGCGGGAAGTTTCTGTCAAATATTCCGTCTTGGGTAAACACGGTCGTTGTGCCATTTTACCCCACAAGCAATTTAACATCACTTTGGCAAACGATCGCCTGCCTTCGTTTTTCTCGATGTGATCTAAAGTGATGCCTTCTTGTGCGCAGTATTTCTCTTTGAATGTCTTTTGGTCTTCGGGAGTGTGATACCAGGAAGGATAGAAGCTGGCTTCTTGCTTCAGTTTCAAAAAGGCATTCACGTAGTCTGCGAAAATGCCTTTCTGCGTGGGGTCACCCTTGTGGTATTGTTGTGTCTTGGGAAAGTGACAAATTTCGTACACTTCTAACAGTTGGTATCCCATGTCCAAAGCTTTGAACAATTCTACGCTGACCCACGTCCCCGTCAAGGCCCGTTCTTCCTGGGTGTGATGACAAGGTTGATCTTGGTTGCACGTTTCCGCACAAGTACGGCACAAAGGAAACATCAGTTTCCCTTGGCAATGGTGAGGTAAGGCGGGATGGTATAGGTTCGTGGGAGGAAAACTTTGCACTTGATGAAGCCTTCGTATTGTCGAATGTTTTTCAGGTCGATGTGTTCGGTGAACAATTGTGGGTGCCCGGCAGGAAAGCGACAATATTTGCACACGTAGGGATACAGCGAACACACGTCCAAGTATTTGATTTCTTCTCCTTTCTCTTCGTCAGCTTGGTACAGCAAACAGGTGGCATTGGCCCTTCCTCCGTACAAACTATCCCTCGGGTTCAGGCGGTCCATGAACTGGTAACTTTCCACGAGGCGTTTAAACTCGGGATCGGTTTTCAAACGGTGATGGTATTCGTGTTCCCACATTTCCACCACTTGGTATCCTTCCTGTTCTAACTTTAGGCGTGGCTGACAAGTGGCCAAGAACAAGTCTTCCATGGTTCGTTGTAAAAACTGATTTTTAGTGCGGCGGTCAGGGTAACAGACGGGACATCCGTGAAATAAGCAACCGTTAAACTCGTACACGATCTTGGGGTTTTCTAAGTCCCAGCCATCGACCGAATGCGTTCCGATGGTCTTTTCTCCTCCTCCGTTGCGGCATGCTGAATCCACTTGTCTTCCTTGTCACACAAGTAATGTAACCAGCGTAGGGCTTTGACCGAGTATTGACGTTTGACATAGTTGGTCGTTTCAGGACTGATGACAGCCACGGTGTTTTCAGGCATGAATCGTTGGCGGTACACTAAGGAACACGCTTTGGCAATGGTGCAAGCTTCTTTCAAAGGATCGACCCCTCCGTGTTCCATGAACAGTTCTCGAAATTTTCCACAGCAACGTCGTAAAATGTCCACGTGGGAACGACAATACTTTAACATTTCTTCCTGAAAGTCGAAAGGGTCGGAGGCGTGAGCCTGGTACCAAGCATAGAAAGCTTCTCGTTGTTGGGTACGCATGTTGTCAGGTTCGTAATAGTGAGCCTCAGGTAAATGGGGTAGAACGGCGTGTTGATTGGCTTGCGTATTGAAAAAGTGTGGAAAGTACCCTTTAGCCATTTCTGTCATTCCAAACGTTTTAGGCATTCGACTCAAAGGCATGGTCAAGTAACTCATCGAATCTTTAAACTGCACTTGTCCCACTAGCATAAAAATGATTTTGGCTCCGTTCAAAGTCACTTTAGGACGTTCGGTGCCTTTTTCCGTATCTGAGAAGAAACTGTCCATCGTATCCGGAGAAATTGTGAGCCATGACCGTGGCATGGCGATGACAATCTCCGTAACGTTTGATGTCTTCTTGGCTCCACGTCTTGTCGATGGGGTCTAAGACCCATCGAGCGAAATCGGCTAGCGTGTTCGGTCCCCGAAAGGTTTTTTCACGCCCTCCAGGAATCTTACTGCAGTGAGGGCAATGACTCCCGATAGGTTCTTGAATGCACTTTTCGCACACTCGATGAGCCACGCAGAAATTAGGAATGTGAATACCAGTCTCTTGCATGCATTCGAAATCGAAAAAGATGAAATTGCCTTTCTTCTTGTGTCCATCCTCTTTCTCTGGTTGGGGTTGGTATTTTTGCACGTAGCAATGGTGTTCCTAGTCCACGATGTGATGACAAATGTGACATTTTTTCTTTCCTGAACATACGTGTGCCTTGGCACTATTGGTACATATGCCTTATCCACAGGTATGGCACAATCTTAGCAGTTGACAAGCGCATTTCTTCTGTGAACCTTGCGTCTTCAAATGCTGTTGGTAACAGGCAGGGCTGACAAACGTGCACAGACAAGTGAAACAATGCACTGGTTCTTGTCCTTCGCTCAGACAGGGTGGAGAGGCCAAACATCCTGACCATTTCGATCCACAATGCTTGTGTTGCTCTCGATTGTTATAGCCATGGTCACATTTCTCACAATAATAACCGTATCCCAGGAATCCGGTGATACTGGTAATGGTATCAAAATGGTCATCGTGATGATAGACGTGAATGTATTTTCCATCCTTAAAGTCTTTCCCTCGAAACAACAGAGGCCCACGCATTTCTCGAGGGTGCACTTTCAAGGTGTAGCGTGGAGCTAGGACATCTTGCAATTTTTGCATTTCAGGAATGCCGCAGGGTGTGTCTTTGGGCAAGTCGGCTTGTTGCAACAGGAGTTCTGCTTCACTTCGTTGTTTGGCTCGATCCGATTTTCGAATATTCTCCCAGACTCTTTTCCATTCTGCCGTGTCGTTTTTGTTGGCATAGGTTCGTCCCACCACAATGGCTCGGGCTAAACACATCTGGTCTTGAGGGTTGTGAATTTGGACGAGGCTACGCTTAATGCTGCGAAGGTCGTTCACCAATAACATCTTTTTGCGTCCAGTCCCTTGAGGAGGAGACACGTGGGTCATATACAGTGTGACTTTTCCGTCGGTGATGTCAAACTGGTCATTGGATTGTTGTACGTGTTGAATTTTGTCCATGACTTTGGAAGGGGTCAATTCCGCAGGGCTACTAAACTCGATCCAAACAGGGGTTTTCAAGCCGTCGTGTTGTATGGAAAGTCTCAAGCGATCGTCTTCTTTGGCTTGACATTGTCGCTTGAGTGTGGTGAGCAAAGAATCCCACATCTCGGTGACGAACCCTTCTGCTTTCTCTAACGGTACGTCGGACTTGAAATTTTTAAACTTCACCGTGCAGGTGTAAGCCGTGGTTCTAAATTTTCTAGAGGATCGCTTCTCTGTCTCTCGAATGTGATAGTATTTTTCAGGGTTGACTAAGGGTGGTGAACTTTGTTTAGAGGAAGACTCTCTGGGTTTGAATTCTGGTTCACTCATGTCCTCTTCAAAATCACTGGTATGAATTTGTGTCAAGACTTCAGCTCTTGTACGAGGAGATAGATCACGTTTCTGCCTCTTACTTTCTTCTTTCTTCTTGAATGAATTGAATCGTTTCATCTTGACTGCAAAAAGTCAAATGACTAAAATTTAAACACCATGGACTAATTTATAGTCATGGCAGACCAGCGTATATCAAAGGGTGTGTGTCTTGTCCTTTCACTATTCATTTCACTCTCAAACCGAGCACAACGATGGAAGAGACTAGCCAAATCGAACGTTTCATCAGAGCTTTGCGAGGGGTCATTAGAAAATTCTCTTCAGACCAGCCGACGGACTACTCTCCTTCCTTTCGAGATAAAAGTGAAGATACTTGCTATATCTGTCAGAAGAAAGGGCATTGGTCTTCAGAGTGTCCAGACCGTCAAAAAAGAAAAAAAGGGGTTAGAAAAGACAAAAGTCAAGATACATGTTATTATTGTCAAGAAAAAGGACATTGGTCTCCAGATTGCACAAAAAAGAAACAAGAGGAGCCAGAAGAAGAGAAGGATTCTTCAGATGAAGAAGAGGAAGAAGAAAAGGAGGAAGAAAGCAGACAGGTGAAGAAAAAGAAACAGGAGAAGAAAAGAAGAAGGGAAGAAAGTGAGGAGAAAGAGGAGGAAAAGACTGTAACGGTGAAGAAATTCAAAAAACAGAGAGAGTGAACAATGAGACAGAAGAAGTGTATGAACTTTTTTAAAGTGTTATGTTGAGAATTGTGAATTGTGAATTGGATTGTAAATATTTATAAAAGAATAAATTAGTTATAAAAAGGTAAGTGTCTTTGAGTTTTGATTTTAAAATAAGAACGTACAGTCACACACTCATACACACGTACTATAGGGGTAAAATGGTTTTTTTTTTGAGTTATTGGCAATTGAAAGTCTATCTCATTTCGATAGACGTGGGTGGCCCTGAAAATGGCCTTTTTCTTTTTTGTAGGGGTGAGTTTAAGCAGTCAACTTTAACTGCCTTAAGCCTTTGCCACGGCCAAGGCCTACTTCTGGACTGCGTACTGTTGATGATGATGATGATTTGGTTGAAATCACTAAGGGTGGCACGGTAGGCTTAGTCACAGGGTTGGAGTGTTTAGCTCGGGAAGGTCGTATTCTCTTCGGTCGTAATAAAGAAGTCTGATACATTTGTTTCAGACTTCTTAACTCCGCTAAAATGTCTAACAGTACCGTGACCGTTTGATTTTCACACCCTTGTTTCTTTGCTGCTTCTTTTTGTTGCTGTTTTTTTCTTACCTCTTCTTCTTGCTGTTGTTGCTGTAGGAGAAAAGCTTGTTCCGCTTCCTTTTGCTGTTGTATAAATTTCTCCAATTCTTCTTTCTGTCTCTGTTTAAAATTCTCCACGTGCGGTAATGAAGAAGGTGACGAAGGTTCTGGAACAAATTCTTGCGAGGTAAGAAAATCCACAAATTCACCCCTTCTGAAAGTAAGTCCGGGATCCCTTGGTTGGTCTCCACTGCTGGTGCACTCCAATTTATATTTTTCTGAGTTTCCGTCATGTTGAATAACTGTCGCATGAATTGACAGCGCACAGGCGCTAGCAAATCTATATAGACCACGTGATGTCACAGACTGCTCTCTTCGGATTGGATGCGAGCTGACTGAATTTTGTAACGCGTGTTTGGATTGGTCAATGAACTCAATCCGTTTCAATCCTTCCTCTGCCTATAAATAAGCGCAGTTCACTGCATTCATTCACCTGTTCTCGGCGCCTCAAGATGTGGACCGACGTACAATCTTCCACGCTTGTGTCTTCGATGATGTTCCAGACGGATATACTCATGTATGTCCGATCCAACTGGGCAGTTATCCATAGGACAGACACGAGTCTATGGATACGTATGATCTATGTAGAACGTCAAGGATGTCTCAAAAGAGTGTTAATGTGTGGTCCTACAGTGAGACGTAGCCTAAGGACAAGAAGACCAATGTGGTGCCCTTTATGTTAAGGGATACATTAACATAAACCCAAAGGCCCTTTTCAGGGCCACTCCAATCTCTCGAAAAGAGATAGACTTTCAATTGCCTACCCCTTTTTATATTTTTTATAATTTTTTAAAAAAAAAATCCCATGTTCAATTCCCCTTGTCCCTAGACAGACCCACACTCTATTCCCATGTTCAATTCCCCTTGTCCCTAGGGTGACCCAGCAATTTTACCCATGTTAAATTTACATTGTTCCCATATTCACCCAGCAATTTTTCCCATGTTAAGTTTACATTGTCCCCATATTGACCCAAGGGTGTTTTTAATGGTAAGTCCTATAGTCCCTACGGTATCCCTATTCACTACTGTGGACTGATATGCTATTCTCCCTCTCTCATCGCGGCTTCAAAATAATTGCCGATGACGCCCTACTTGGAGATTAACAGTTTTTGAGTTCGATTTTGAAATAAATTAGAAACTTATTTTGGCCGAAGCCAACAACAACCTGTTTGCCCGAATCGATAAAATCGGCTTTAACTACAGGCCTGGTTAAATCCACATCGGCAACGCATCTGGTAGCTTTGGTCGAACGTCCGTAAAACGTAGCTTCCAAGTGACAATGCAGAATGAATAAACACGGTGTCGGTGAACCAGCAACGCTTCCCACAAGTCCTTGCAGTACTTGAATGACAATATGTCCGCGTACAGGGCCGTCCATTCGGTTTGTAACGGCACCGGTTAAGCTTTGAATAAAACAGTGGTGGTCGTCCAGCGACAGTACGAGGGCGCTCTGCGGTACGGGTAATTTGTATAAATAACCAACGACTTCAAGTGGCGGTGTACGTTCGTACGAGTCAAAATACACACATCTCGAGGCGTTACCACGAATATGAACCAATGAGTTTCACGTCCAGTTGAAAACTTCAGGTTAGCGATTCCGGTTTGCCACGTGCGGGGAATCATCGGCTCGAGTTTATCCCGCATAATGACACATCGGAAATACTTGCGAGTAACTCAAAACTTGCTGTCAGTTGCTGATCATTGTAAAATGCATTGTCATGAAGCAACAGTTCGGTGCAAAATACGTGCATTGAGCGTTAAATGGCAACTGTTTCTTCTTGTGCTTGTTATACTATCGAACTATTCGTTGAAAATCTGTTATCCACACCTAATAGTACAACGCTGTCTTATCCATGTCAGAGACGTCTATGTTACTCAAGGACAGCTGATCAATATGTTCTGTCCCCTTGCGTGTACGTATGTATAACTGAATCGATTGAAGGCTACTGTTCCCAACAAACACAATAACCGCTATACCAGTGCTGATTCGTTCAAACTTGGGGACGTCAGTTATCAGTACAGGAACGTATGCTACCAAACTTGAGTTCAACCAGATGCTGCCCTTGCAGAAGGATACAGTCACCAATTCAAAACACTGGTTATATCACTGATGGCCTCAATCTCTTCACGTTTTAAGATTACAAAGGCATCACTCCTTAGCCGCGAGTGTGAAATTTTGTGTGTAGCTTGGTCTGGTGAATCGAAGCTTTCTGTGGGATTAAGCGCCATGATGATGTTCGCAACAAGAATAATGTTCACAGTAGATCATTAGGTGTCCACGTGCTGTAATACCTCTTCAACTACTTAGAGTCTGGAAGTTGAATTCGTCGGGCTTGTGTGACAGCCTCAGTATCTATTAGTAGCTGTGATACAGCGTCGGCTGTTTTCCTCATCAGTGACCACACGTGCGATTTGGGCTCATCCGGCCCGTGAAGGAATTTGATATTTACTGTGTTGATTTCACGAAGTTGCCTCACTGTTGGTCGCGGCTCATCTGGAGGAGGTCCCAATAGCGTAAGTATACCTACTTTTGTCACACACGCAGCTTTTGATATCATTATTTCACGATCTCGTGCGGATTGTTTGAGTTGATTCATAGTTTGCCTCACAACCTGGCGTGGTTCATCGGAGGGGAGTTATCTGACAACCAGCCGTAGCCCATCTTGACGAAATCCTAATAGTGTAAGTATAAATGCCTTTCTTATACCGCTTGGTATTCTTATTCCACGGTCTCGAGCAAAATTGCCCGAGTTGTTTTACAGTCGGCATGACCTTATATAAGAAAATAATCATTGTCTAATTACTTTATTGTAACATCATTTTTGCGTGACGGCATCTTCAGCTCTTTCTTTCACTGTTTTTTTGGCAAGTCTTCGATCCAGCTCGCGATAATACTTGGCAACATATCCGCATCGTCGGCAAACTGATTGCTCGACTTGGCTCCGATACCACATTTACAACATGGGCAGGTAACCGAACCTTCACGTAAAGCGAGCAAGTGAAAGTGACAGAATTCGTAATGGAATTTTGTTGTGCTAAAGTTCCCATTTTCAAAAGCATAAGCCTTTGCATCTGTTGCGTGCAAATGCCATTGAAGTTTCTATATATATAAACGTGGAAACATTCAGCTTTAATTGAATTTCTGGTTGCTTTCTTCTTCATGGCTGTGTCGCGTCCCTATTAATTTCTGCTTTACCTGCTATGATATCCCAGAGAACAGCCTAATACAGAGGATATTACAGGACTTTAAATACATTATACATACCATACATGTTGTTAAGTATCACACCAACTCGTAAACGACCATACTTGTACGTTTTTATCCTAAAATAGTGAACGATTTGTCACGCTCACGTTCATATATGTGTCAGCTATGATGTCTGGTTCTCGATTGTTGAACATGCAATAATTATTATCATATATGGCCAGCCGACTCTCTTCTGCTTCGATGTAGATGTTTTCTTATTTCATCTCCAAATGTGGATGCCATCAGTATATTATACGCTGAAGGCATTTCTCTAATTGCGGCATTTTGTTATATTCGAAGAAAAGTTTTCATTGTTATTGCTTGAACACGATTTATAACCCTAATAATTTATCAATTGCTTCGTATAGGTATTTGAATTATATAGCATTGTTTGGACCTCTTTAACGTATCGATGTGACAAATTTAAGCTAAATAATGATTTAATCCTGTTGGCAACATTAGAAACGCACTATTGGTCTGGTAATTTAATTCTTGCATTAGCTGCAGACGTGAATTATTTCACAGTACAACATTAGTTAGACCAGAGGTGGGCAAACTTTCCAGTGCAAGTGCTGCATACACAAATTTACACATTGTCGCGGGCTGCATAGTTCATTAAGTAAAATAATTAATATTTGAAATAGCAAAAACAAAAGGTTTTTCTAAATAACATCTAATTAATTTTCAGTTGTTAATATGTTGTTAATATTTGAAAACTTAAACTTCAAAAGAAGCACATTTATTTGATAAACAGAGTAACATAAACAGAGTGCGAATGATGACTTGTTCCTAGGCCGCATGAAAACCCTTGGCGGGCCGCATGAAAGCCCTTGCCGGGCCGCAGTTTGCCCACCCCTGAGTTAGACTCTGTGGCTTTTAACTGCATTATCTAATAGAACACTACAATAAGTTACTTGCTGTCAGCGCATATCAACCTGTTTATAACTGTTTGCAAGCTCACATCAGTCTTGACTGAACCGCAGTTCCTTCATCTACACGCAAAATGTTGAAGGCGAGACGGATTTGTCGTTCACCAGACGGTTTATCGGTTAGTACCATTCAGGTACACCCTCAGGTGCAACCGTGTGTAAAATATCCTCATTGCAGAGAAAAAAGTAATGAGCAAGTCTAAGGCGTTTAGGGGTTGGAAACCGAAGCTGGTGAAATGGTCATAATGTCCCATTAACACACTACGTCTTATTTTGTCAGTATGTGCGAGAGACATTTTCGCCCTGATTTGTATTCGGTAGAATTATCCGCTAGACCTGTTCGAACTGTATACATAAAAAACTTGGTGTCCAGTCCACGTGATGTCTCATTTTAGATATATATATATAGATGCGTTGATCAGCAGGCCACTGATTGTAGCTGTCTGAGAGGGTACAGTTCTTTTTCAGACCATAAAGGAATTTTTATATTCAAAATGTTGAGCGCAATAAAATATAAGTGATACAGTATGAATTTGTCCTGTAAACAGGGCCGTATTTGTTGGATATAATTAAAGCTTAGGGTTTTATAATCTATGCTAGTATGGGCATGAGCTATACATGAATGTCCATATCGACGTATAATATTTGCAATTTCTTATCATTATATATAACTTATTAACGTATCACGTATTCTCACATTGTTTCGATTTCATCTTTGTTGCCGATGCATATTCGGATAAAAGATATATCAAGGGCAAAATATATTTGTATCTATCACTAGCTCTGGGAAATGCAGAATAACTATTGTGAATCATTCTTATCTGATTCAAATTTTGTTCTAATTCAATGATAATTGGAGGAATGAAATTGCAATACAACTGAATTGTAAAGGTTACTTGATGAATATTGTGTTAAGTGAGCAGCATTGTGAATGTCCTTAGCCAAAAGACTCTAAAGCTTTTGCCTCTGGGCCAGTCATCCAAATGTTTTGGCCCAGGGTTTGTTGTTTTGATCATTTTTTAATTTTATTTTGGCTAAATGACTATTTTAAAGACTTTTTATCTAAATTCTACTTTTTCACTAATTCTACAAATGTAACTTAAAGGTAGACCTTTAAATAATTTCTTCCAGATTTCTGACTTTGAGTTATTTTGCCGAAATTAATAACCATAAACCCTATCCTTCTTATATTTGACCTTAACCCCAAGCCACCCCGTCCCAGTTGTCAAATTTATTTTAATACCCCCATCAAAAAGGGATCTTGGTCACCTAGCTTCGAAATTGCATTATAAAACCAACTAACATTAAATCTGTTTATGAAAAACCATAGTCTCTTCACGTCTCCTAGACACCAGAAATTACTGGATAAAAAGCCAGCACGTATGCCCGAATTTTATGAATTTCAACATCGCAATGAATCCAAACAACAATTAGAAATGTTATATAAATGAATGAAGGACTTTAGATTTTAAAAAGACTTGCAAGCACAGTACTTTATTCATCTTCGACAACTCAGTGCAGCACATTTATTTAGAGACCGAATAATATACTAATTGTATTAAACGGGATACCAATAGCTTACATAAAAGTATGACTCTTTAATACCAACTCCTAGTATGTTTTTCTAAAAATTGTATAGTGATGCTTGATTAAAATATACTGGGCACAGTGTAAAATGAAACATTTGCGAAACCAGTTGCATTGGTCAGTTGTTGTTGTTGCTTTATTTAACGTCATTTTCAGGACAATATAGGCTGTACATGGCGGCCAGTATAACTGGTGCTGGAAGAATCCTTGAAAACCCCGGGAAGAACCACCGACCTACGACAAGCTACTGGCAAGCTTTCTCACGTACCCACGTTAGCCGAACCCGAGACTCAAACCCACGCAGAGGTGAGATGGTAATGATTCGAAACTGTTGGCGCTTTAGACCACTAGGCCACTCGGGGCCTCTGCATTGGTCAGAATGGATGGTATTTGCAGAATGTAAAATATCTTTATTGTATTTATTAGAGGAGAGTATAACAAACTTAGTAATATAACATAATATAGGCTTCATGTACGAAACTAAAGCCGCTGTCTTAGTGTAAGAATCCATTACCGTTTAATCTGACAGACAACACTATAGATCTAAAGCAATTTATAATAATTTGTAATAACTTTAATATTCCTAGTAATACTTATTGGACATTTACTGGTCACAACGAAAGAGTATGACCTAACCCAAGAGAGCAACGCTAATAAAAGATAGACAAGCCCATAATACCAACAACAGAACCTACAGCTAATGATTTAACGTATAGATCATGAAACAAATAAACAAGTGTTGGTGATTGCAAGAACTGGCACAATATAGTTTCTAAAAAAATGTAACGAGCTAATTAATATAATAGTTAACTTCTAATCCTTGTTTTGTTACTAGAAATAAACCTTTAAGTGCAATTACAAAGAATAAGCTAATTATGGCTAGGCTGCCTCACAATCACTTCGTACGTTCGTTAGATAAAAAGTCGATATTAGCGATATGATATTTGAAAACAAAACAGTAGCGTTTGTTGCATGTTTACCTTGAATTTTAAGCATTCACACAGAGGTACCTTTCTTCGGCTTTGAGATTAATATTGTTTTATATAATTGTTTTCCAATTATATTTTACGTCGAGCTATATGTGCCTTTATGATTTGAATTGTACTGTCTTCAAAAAGTTTCCAGTTTATCTTTAATGTCAGGATACTTTTCTTTAACAATCTTATATATTACATTTAGTACATCTTTCCAAAGGAAATCTAGGTTAATTTTAATTGATTTAATTTTTGAAACAACTACTTTGCTGCAGATGCAACACGCAGTAATTATCTTTTTTTCCAGCAGTTTAAATAATTGAGGTGTTTTGTTTTCAATGCTTTCGAAATATTCGTGTATTTGAAGTGTATGCGCCTCTAATGTGATTGTTAAATGGCTTATCCTCCTTAATTTAGTTAATTTATATTTCCTCAGGAAGTCGTAATGTTCTCTAAATATTAGGTTCGGATCTAGAGGCTAGAATGCTGTAGGCTCTACTGTGGACAGCAAACACTTCGTTTATTAAGTCGAATCTAATTCTTTAAAGCATATCTTTCACTGATTGCTTTAATCTATATACGCAGATAATATCATTGTCTCTTCTCTACCCTTTTAAGAAATTAGAATTTTGTCTTCACCCATTTCTTCGTAATACAATGATTCACCTTAAATATAATCAGCAACTTACTGATAGCACTGTAAAACCATCATAAATTTGGCTGACTGAATTTATTTTCTTTTTATTTAATCTAATTATAACTTTTTTTCATTTATTACTGGCCGCGTTGCAAACAAAATATCTTTTAGAAGTTTAAAATACTTCTTTTCGTCAGTACATATCTTTCATTAGCTCCTTTTCTTAAGTTTCATCTGTTTCTCGAGAAGAAAGACTGATTCATTCCCTTGAAAATCTTTTTCAGACTCATTGCTTGCATTATGTCTTGAAGATGTACATGTATTATATTTTCTGTATGATTTTAACCATGGATCATGATCCAATTTAACTTCAATATAAATCATTTTAGTTTTATTCCTAACTGAAATGCAACTTCAAAATTTTGGTAGTAATTAACATCTTTATTGTTTTTCTAATGTACATAAAAAATTAGGTATTTACGGTTTTGTATCTTTTATTGTTACGAATCTATGATCACAAACTAAGTAATCGAAAGAAGCAAAACGAAACGTTTTATAAAGCTGAACAAAATTTAATTAACAAACTTGTAAATGAAAATGTGAGTGGAACTTACAGTAATATGAAGTGAATCCAAAATAATCCTGATAAAGTTCTATGAAACTCCAAATAAATTTCAAAACTGGAAATGTACTGATCAGCCAAGAATTGTGACGTTGTAAAGATGTCATTTTACTGAAATCCTTTTAATCTTTCACAATAGTTTCAGAATGATATTATAGCCCAAATAATGAGCATTTTCTAATTCCACTGAACAGTCCAAACAAATAATATCTAAGTACAACATAAAACACATCTGCAGACTTACAACACGATCACAAGAAATGAGGATGACTCTAAAATAGGAATGAATCTAATAGCTCGGTTCTCTCCTTATATACACGTTCTATTACGACTATATTCCACAACATACCACACGTGACAGATCTTACTACAAACTTTATCTCGAACTTGCCTATTCATATGAAATAGCCCAACCAATGTGAAGAAACATAATTTTTCTGTAACCTACCCAACCCACCCGCCAGTGACAAATTAACCCAAGTCGTCATTAGGTCTTACTGTTAAGATTGTTATTAATAATTGCCAACACATAAATAAGCGTCTGTGTAGAGAGCCTATGTAATGTTACCCTCTTAACAGACCTTAGTCACGTAGAAAAAATTTAACTAAAGATAAATTTGTACAACTTACAGCCATGAATAAAAATTCCAAAAATTAAATAAAATCGTGTACCAGGAGTTACAAAAACCAACGCATAACACCTCCAGTCATAAAGAAAAGACATCTTTATGAAATAAAACTTTTTTCCCCTGTTAATCAAACACACAAATGATAACAATAATAAAATTACACAGGAAGATGCATAAAAACGTATACACAATAAAGCAATTTATAGAACTCCTATAAAAGTGAAAGTGCATCTGAGATTAAATTTTCTTTTTTCTTGGAAGTCCCGATTGCCGATGTTATACTCTTGTAACATCAAACTCATCTCAAAAGACTTTTATTTTTAATTTTCATTTTGTTGATTAAAGTAAGGGGACTGATCATTAAATATAATAATCGGAGGAGCAGACTTAATATGCACTTCAAATTGTTGTAAAGCCAAAATTATAGCCAAACACTTATCGATAGTAGAATGTCTTTGACACTTATTTGATTTTTCTCAGAAATAACACACTGGATCGTCCACGCCATTTTTAGCTTCCTGACTTAATACTCCACCAACCGGTACATAACTCGCATCAACATATTTTAAAATGATTGATTGAAATCTGGAGCTGAAAGAACTGGTGCAATATTAAGTATGGCCTCTAAGCTACTGAACGCCACCTGACATTTGTCATACCAATGAAACTTTGTGTTCGTACTCAATGAAGTGGCTAGGGGCTCAGCAATTATGGAAAAAGTTGAACAAAAGTTCCTATACTATCCAGCCATACCCAGAAATCTCAATCTCATCAATTGCTTATTACTGATAGGCACAGGGAATTCGAAGATAGCTTGACTTGACTATGTCCCACAATATGTCCTAAAAATGTGACTTAAACTCGGCAAAACTCACTTTTACTTAAATTATTTGTCAAATGTACCTCACTCATGCGAACGAAGAGTTTCCGGATAGATTCCAGGTGATTTTTCCATAATGACCTTTCAGATGCATCACAGCCATCTATAACATTATGTTATCATATTCATTAAACGCTGGGATGTAGAGCGAGTCCATCTGGAGTTGCAAGGGCTGAAATTTCTTTTGTCAATCCGTACGTGTTATCTGCCAGAATCCTTTTAACAGGTCGAACTTAGTGACCTATTTTATATTTCCAATTATGTCAATATATAAATTAAGTCAGTTACTTTCTTTTTAACTGTATAGGGGCCATAACACCTAGCTTGAAGAGAACTTTGAGGTATGGGAAAGAGAGTCAGAACTTTGTCAGCAGGTTGAAATGAAACGTATTTTTATTGTAGTTTGTCATGCCTTAATTTCATTTATGATTTGGTCGAGTGAAGATATATCTTTCCATTTCACAACCTTTTGATAGTTTGTATTGAAAATCAGAGAAATAATCAAATAAATTAATATCTGATTCTTCTGTTAAAAGAAGCTTTCTTTCTACAATTTCAGTGGTCCACTTACAGCGTGTCCAAACAAAAGTTCAAAAGGACCAAACGAAAGGGACGCTTGAACTGACTCTCGAACAGCAAACAAAATTAAGTGAACACCTTCGTCCCAATCTTTTCTGGTATTAAAGCAATATGACCGTATCAAATTCTTTAAAGTCTGATGAAATATTTCCAATGCTCCCTGGCTTTCAGGGCGATACGCAGAGGACTTGAACTGTTGAATACCTAATTAACACATAACTTATTAGAAGATCCCTGACATGAAATTATAACCTTGATCAGATGGACGGATTTAGGAAGATCAAAATGTGTAAAGGACTCTTTTAAGGCTCTGACTATTTTGTTAGTCTTAATATTCCGTAAAGGAATTGCCTCTGGAAGCCATGTCGATGCACACATTACTGTCAACAAGTATTGGTTGCCAAACTGTCATAGGTAATGAACCTCCGCAGCATATCATTATTCACCTAAATGGTTCGTCAATTGCAGGAAATGGTTGTAAATGAGCTTTATGTATCTTTTGGTTAGGTTTTCCTACCATTTGCCAAGTGTGACAAGATCTACAGTATCTAGAAACATCACTCTTAATTTTCAGCCAATAAAAATGATCGAAATTCTTGTGATATTCCTTATTCATTCCTAAATGTCCAACTAAAGGAGTTTCATGGACTTTATTAGGAATTTCCATTCGATATAACTTAGGTACCACAGTTTGATAGCTCTGTGACCACTCGTCATCAGTGGGTGTCTCAGGTGGTCTTCATTTCTCCTAAATATCCTTTTTTATAAAAAAAAACCTAATAAGTTGGTGCCTCTGCAAACTCATGTTCGCTAATAACCCTATGAAACAAACAGGAGATCTCTGAATCATTTTCTTGTTCGACAATAAGTGATTGTCGTTTGTCACCCTAATTAGAAATGAGAGTGAGTAGTTAAAAGAAAATCACTATGATCAATATCTTTTTAGTGATCATTACTTGGAGCTAAAGTGACCTCGTCAAAAGCCTGACCAATATATGTGTCAGCCAAAGAAATAATTTCCTGATTAACTTATTCTCAAGAGCTCTTTTTGCCATAACTCTAGTAAGCTGGGTATAAATCAGATTCCAGTTTCAATAGGATGAACGTTTTGATCCAAAGTAGGCTTGTCAGTTAGAAGTGGATTAACGACAACGTTATATCCAGCTAGGTCATTGCCTAGCAATAAATGAAACCCCTAAATGGGCAAATAAATCAAAGCAGCTATAGTCTCTGGCCCTGAAACCAAATTTGATGTTAAACTAACATTATGGAGAGAATATTGAATTAAATTGCAATCTACTCCCTCAGCAAGAACACTTTCAGAAGAAGAAGACTTTTCAGACAAAGGCAAAGTACCTGACAATAAAAGATGAGAAGCTCCCGTGTTCCTTAATAGTTTAATAAGGATAGGATTGATCGAATCACCAATAAGTGTCACAGAATCCTTCGCCATGAATGGTTCATAAATCTCCATAACAGAATAAGACTGATTTATTTGACCCCACAAATATATTGTTTTCAACACATGACCATGGCCTTGAGCTATGATAAACAAGAACATTTTCAACTGCTCGGTCTTTATTCTGTTGCTTGTTTTTTAATAACTTAATGAGATATGACGTACCCCAATTTCTTGCAATAAGTGCACGTAAAAAGAGATATGGCTTTCTGATCAGTCTTATCAGACGTTGGATTCTTATTAGTTGTACAAGATTGAAATTTGTAAGTACTCGATTGAGTCTTGATTTGGTTTCAACCATCGGCTGCGAGGAAAACTTATTGACAAACGAAACTTTGTGAGCCAAGTAATATTCGTCAGTTGTACGAGCACCGTTTTCTAAAGTATCTATCTTGTGCTCATCAAAGTAAATTTTGACGTCACTATGGACGGAATTCTTGACCTCTTCGACTAAAAGGAGCTGTCAGCTGTCAAAGTTTGTCATAATCTTATCAATCAGTTTATATGCCCACCACCTGTCAAATCCGACATGGGTTTTCTTTTTAGCAATTCCAAAACCTCTGTTGATATGCGTCTGGTATCAACTCATAACCCTTCAAAATATATTCCTTGACCTAAACATGGTCAGCACACTCTGTAGTAACAAAGTCTTGTGCTGTCATGGCCATTTTAAGTTCTTGGATATTGCTTCAAAATGTAAAACATATTGATCTACATCTTTTTCCTTAACAGGAGTTACTAATCTAATATTTTTCTGTAACATCAAACCTTAACTTTATGAGCGGGGTGCTTTATGCTTGCCAGTTTTATTTCTTTTATTTGTAATTACATTTCAATCTCTTCCCACTCTTCCGTTTCTCTTCTTCCATTTGCTTCTGCAATTTCATTTGTATATCTTTCTTTTTTTGTATTTGTAATTTCATTTGCGTCCATTTTGCGTCTTTCCGAACTTGTATCTTTTTCCTGCATTTGCATCTATCCTCCATTTTTCTGCATTTGCATTTGCATTTTTATTTTCATTTATTTTCCTTCTTTTTAATTTGTCTCTCTTTCCAGTTTTTCAAACTCAAGCTTTATTAACTTCATTTCATTCCTATATAATTCAATCCTTAACTCACTAGTTAGAGCCCGCTTTAGATTTACTAATCAAACCCAAAGTACTTGTTCAACTGATTGGTGATATGACCTATTATATTCGTCAATAAGGTTTTGTGATCTATGACCCCATTTTCTAATTTCATTTTCAGTAAAATACTCTCACATTCTAGTCTTAAGAGTATTACTAAATCTTTCGAACCGAAACGCTGTTTTTGTCTGAGTGAAGGAAAAATTGTCAATATTTTCTTTATCCAATAATTTCGTGTCCTTTACGTTTCAAATTCCTTTTCTTGATCGAACTTTTGTTTTATTATCTTCAAATATTTCATTAAAGCATGATGCATTCATCTCGTTTTTATCTTTTCTTTTAATTATCCCACTCCTATATTTAAACGACAT
This sequence comes from Sinohyriopsis cumingii, assembly GCA_028554795.2. Lineage (NCBI taxonomy): Eukaryota > Metazoa > Mollusca > Bivalvia > Unionida > Unionidae > Sinohyriopsis > Sinohyriopsis cumingii. The sequence goes on from CM068831.1 coordinate 95,013,794, forward strand.
CTTTCACTGTCATGCCATGTCTATAAGCATTATTAAAGTTGATATGCTTGCAAGTCAGCTGTATCTGCCTGAAATTGATCACCTGGTTGACTTCCTTAAACCTTTCTATATTTGGATCTTTGGTGTATATATCTCTAGTAGCTAATCTCTGGATACATAATTCAAGAATTTTCGAGGTAATTTGACTTAATTCTATGATCCTAATCCAGTATGTTCTTGACGAACTATTGTAGCACGTCTGTAAACATACAGCAGCTGTTTTTGAAGTTTCTGCACGTAACCGGCCGGGTCGTTGGCACCATCACTTCCAGGACGGGTAACCAAAAAGGCGTCGACAGATAGCCTGGGATAAAATTTAATATATTAAGGCAATATAGTGTCACTCTCTTGGCTTGAAATATAAATCTGTCTAATATATCAATAAAATACATGTATCAACTGTATCACCTGGAAGCCAGTTTCAGTACCTGCAAAACACGCAACACAAAACACTTGTTCACAAATAACACATAGCAGTAACTCTAAAACACAGCAAACAGTAATCTGTTGATATCGTCATGCATTTCATCCTCACACTCACCGTGATGTTAGTTTAGATTAATGAGACTATGACAGTAGTGACAGAAATAGAAGTGTCACAAGAAGAAGAAGTGTCACAAAAAGAAGAAGAAGAACAAGAAGAAGACCTAAAATTATACACATGAAATATATAAATAATTAAAAATAAGTGAATCTAATACACACGGACAATTCACAAAATTATAAGGCGCGGAATAATTATAAAACTGTCACAATGTAATTACTAAAAACACCTTACCATCGCCGAGTAGTATTCTGATGTACAATAGGTATTTTCTTCGATACCGTTTACACTATATTGAGTTACATATTGCTCCGCGAAATTTTGAAGTTGACTCTTGGAGAGTCCTTGGAGGAGTGAACATTGGAACAGGGAACTTCCTAATGTAATCGGCGGTTGCATGTTAGGCACGTGCAATGCAAGCAACTCACGTACTACTCACTCACCATAAATACAACAGAACAACATGTATGTGGACACTGGACATCACTGTACTGAATCTGCAACACCAAAATGCTAACAGCACACAACAACGACAATAACAAACAGTTGTTTACACTACTATAGAGATCTGTGTGAGGAGCTTTACTAAATGAATGGTTGAAGTAGTGAATAGAAAGCGGATGTCACCAGGAATCCTGTCAAGAGATGATATTTTGAGTGAGGTATATCTAAACCAGAGAGTAGAAATTCTCAACAACGAAAATAAAAAAGAAAAAATTTAAGCCCTGAGATTGTCCAGATGAACACGTTTGTTGTTTAGGGACCGTTGGTCACTATAAAGGAAGGTCTCTCCGAGCTCATTGCTGAGATAGCAGGTCCAGTGAATTAGTGCGTGATGCAAAATATATAATCCTAGAATAATAGAAAGGCTATATAAAATATGCAAAAGGTAATGTTGAAGTAAAGCTATTCTCTTTCGACTGATATCAAATCGTTTCAAAAAGGAAATTCCCAGCATAACGGTTAAAAAGACTTCTTAAACGAAGGAATTTTAGCCACTGGTTTTGTTTGCGCACATTACCGCTGTTTTCAAGTCGAATGTCTTACAGAAAAACTAACAATCTGTCCAATGGCAGAGATAACGGTGTCACGAAACAGATATTATCTATTTTGTCTGCTGCATCTAATAAGACATCTGCCTTTCGAAACACGTTCTGAGATAAACCCCCGATTATCAGACAGAATAGATTGATTGGACCATTACTTTCACTGGATGATACAAGTATATGCCATATTTAGTGTACAAGGAATGAAAAGGGTTTCAAACGACACAACGAAGATAATGCATTGGAATGAAAAAATATAAAAACATGCAAAGTCACTAGTTAAATATATTGTTTGTCAATGTAGTAAAATGATAATGCATTTGGTATAAAACTTTCAATTACAATAAGAGCTACATAGACGTGATGGTAGTAGGACTAATTCTCACTCTTCTTTGGGGGACCCCGAGTGGCCGAGTGGTCTAAAGCGCTCACCGTTACGGATTACTGCCATCTCACCTCTGTCTGCGTCGGTTCGAGTCTCGGATTCGGTTAATGTGGTTATGTGAGAAAGCTTGCCAGTAGCTTCTCGTGGGTCGGTGGTTCTTTCCGGGTTTTTTTCCGGGTTCTTCCTCCACCATTAATACTGGCCGCCATGTATAACCTATCTTGTGCTGAAAAATGGCGTTAAACCCTACAACAACAACAACAACAACACTCTTCTTTGTTTATTTTATTTATTACCATTTTGTTTCTGAAGATCACACCAGTTTCCGGGGACCGCATATTTTAAACAAATTAACACCATTCTTCCACCTAATACAACTTGAAAAAACTTATATTTTGTTTTGTTTATGGAATCCTATATGGGAAAATCGAGGATACCACATGGCATTTATATAGCACGAATAATACATTGATTCAAAGCAAGTATCCATAATCTCAAGCATTGATTACCTCCTATCTACACTTAACAGGTGCAATTTCTGTTTTCAGTTATATAGATATTACATAGACACATCGAGTAATGATATATGAAATCCCTCTACAAAATTTAAATTACTTGATAGACTCAAGTATTGGGTGGAGAAAGATACTTCTTGCAAAGTATTCACCATGTATATGATGCTTGCTGTCTTCGTTTCATTTGG